>CM077251.1:9384315-9634315 GCA_039654775.1 Spinibarbus caldwelli
ACGAGGGAAGAGAAGACATGCTGAGGATCTATTGTGCAGATAAAAGGAGAGAGGAAATTAAAAGATTTTAGGGGAAAAAATAGAAACGAATGCCTGTTTGACCAGACAATGAAACAAAATGCTGTGTATGTACTAACTAATCTATCTGATATGAAAGAGAAATTGCTTTGATTGCTAGATAATTGTTTTGTTTATATTTTGTTAAAATATACAGTAAATGGGAATCTGACACATCCATGATAATTTTTTATTAGATTTTTTAAATGCATTTTCTGAAACACATTTTTTAAAGGTGTTTTTTTTTATTTTTATTTTTTTTTATTTTTTTTTTACAGGTACATAAAATTATAGAAGTATAGATAGATTCCATAAATATAGATAGATGGAATAGAAATATATATATATAAAAAAAAATATCTTTATGTGATTAATTCTGAAAATATACATGTGCATCTCAATAAATTAGAATGTCGTGGAAAAGTTAATTTATTTCAGTAATTCAACTCAAATTGTGAAACTCGTGTATTAAATAAATTCAGTGCACACAGACTGAAGTAGTTTAAGTCTTTGGTTCTTTTAATTGTGATGATTTTGGCTCACATTTAACAAAAACCCACCAATTCACTATCTCAACAAATTAGAATATGGTGACATGCCAATCAGCTAATCAACTCAAAACACCTGCAAAGGTTTCCTGAGCCTTCAAAATGGTCTCTCAGTTTGGTTCACTAGGCTACACAATCATGGGGAAGACTGCTGATCTGACAGTTGTCCAGAAGACAATCATTGACACCCTTCACAAGGAGGGTAAGCCACAAACATTCATTGCCAAAGAAGCTGGCTGTTCACAGAGTGCTGTATCCAAGCATGTTAACAGAAAGTTGAGTGGAAGGAAAAAGTGTGGAAGAAAAAAATGCACAACCAACCGAGAGAACCGCAGCCTTATGAGGATTGTCAAGCAAAATCGATTCAAGAATTTGGGTGAACTTCACAAGGAATGGACTGAGGCTGGGGTCAAGGCATCAAGAGCCACCACACACAGACGTGTCAAGGAATTTGGCTACAGTTGTCGTATTGTTAAGCTTGTTAAGCCACTCCTGAACCACAGACAACGTCAGAGGCGTCTTACCTGGGCTAAGGAGAAGAAGAACTGGACTGTTGCCCAGTGGTCCAAAGTCCTCTTTTCAGATGAGAGCAAGTTTTGTATTTCATTTGGAAACCAAGGTCCTAGAGTCTGGAGGAAGGGTGGAGAAGCTCATAGCCCAAGTTGCTTGAAGTCCAGTGTTAAGTTTCCACAGTCTGTGATGATTTGGGGTGCAATGTCATCTGCTGGTGTTGGTCCATTGTGTTTTTTTGAAAACCAAAGTCACTGCACCCATTTACCAAGAAATTTTGGAGCACTTCATGCTTCCTTCTGCTGACCAGCTTTTTAAAGATGCTGATTTCATTTTCCAGCAGGATTTGGCACCTGCCCACACTGCCAAAAGCACCAAAAGTTGGTTAAATGACCATGGTGTTGGTGTGCTTGACTGGCCAGCAAACTCACCAGATCTGAACCCCATAGAGAATCTATGGGGTATTGTCAAGAGGAAAATGAGAAACAAGAGACCAAAAAATGCAGATGAGTTGAAGGCCACTGTCAAAGAAACCCGGGCTTCCATACCACCTCAGCAGTGCCACAAACTGATCACCTCCATGCCACGCTGAATTGAGGCAGTAATTAAAGCAAAAGGAGCCCCTACCAAGTATTGAGTACATATACAGTAAATGAACATACTTTCCAGAAGGCCAACAATTCACTAAAAATGTTTTTTTTTTTTTATTGGTCTTATGAAGTATTCTAATTTGTTGAGATAGTGAATTGGTGGGTTTTTGTTAAATGTGAGCCAAAATCATCACAATTAAAAGAACCAAAGACTTAAACTACTTCAGTCTGTGTGGATTGAATTTATTTAATACACGAGTTTCACAATTTGAGTTGAATTACTGAAATGAACTTTTCCATGACATTCTAATTTATTGAGATGCACCTGTATATGCATGTACAAAAACTAGTAAAAATGATAGGTAATTGCTAGATAATTTTTGTTTGTTTTTGTGTATACAGGAATCTAACTCGTCCATGAGAATTTATTTTATTTTTTACTTTTTAATAAAAAAAAAACAAAAAAAAAAAAACCTTAACCCACATTTTTGTTTTAAGATTTTTTTCAATATATAGCTATTTAAATTTAGAAAATATTAATATTCTCTATAATCACTCAATTCGTATGATTCATTATAAAATCATATATGCATGTACAATAATTAGTGAAAACACTGTTGTATCATGTCACACTGCAGGACAACCCATGTTTTTGGAGACCATCAAATAGTAGAAATGGAAACCAGGCTTGTTTACACACTCAGAGACGTCCAACCTCGGACAGATTCCCCAAACCGCGTCCCTCCTCTCAGACTCAGCTGGTCTGAGAAAGCCTCCTCTCCTTGCCCCTTCATTCTCAGCCTTATTTGTATTCGTTAATGACTTTATAATTCCTGGCCAGCGGGAACCTGCTTTTATATCTATTAGTTTAGTAGCCTGGCAAACAAAGGGAGTCTGGGGCTGGTGGCACCATGCCAGCAGGAGCTGCCACCATAAAGGCTCTTGTCCATCTGTGTCGCCTTCTAACGCAGCTTTACTCCTCCTCTTTTTCGTTTCATTCTCCCCGGTGCCGTTTATACAGATACTTCTGCACCATCCCTGGCTGATATTCCTCTTACCGGCGCCCGTATTGATCTCCGCGATGGCCAATGAAGTGTGAAAGAGACTTCTGTTTTTCCCGCAATGATAAAATGACAGCTCGCTCTGTCAACGTATGAAAAAAAAGCACTCGATCGCAAATATCCCGGGGTGACGTTTCAAAAAACGTGCCTCGGAATGTGACCGAAATTCATTCGTATTGTCAGGCCGGGATGCGATATCTTTATTAGGGCTGAAATGAACCGAGTCGAGTGCGTTTACCTCCCATTTCGGATGTTTTTCATCTCTTTGAGGGTCATTTCATATGCTCAGAATATCATTTCGGCTCAAGCGGGCGTTAATTTGACATTTGTAATGCATGTACAATGTTCCATGAATGCATTCATAAGGCCTGAATATCTCAAACTTTTGTGAGGCTTCTTTATTTTGCTTTCCGTCTCTCTCTCTCCCTCTGTAACATGTCAGAAAGACTGCATCCTCCTCTCATCTGAGATGCTGGTCAGATCAGGGGGCCCTTCATTGTATATTTTACCTTGGAGTTGTTTTGATCTCGCTGAAGACAGGGAGCAGCTTTTTTTTTCCATTTCCCTTTCTCTCCCTCTCTTTTTTTTTTATTCCTTCGGCAGCCTGTGTGTCTTTTGCATGCATTGTCTTTGAACAATGCTCTGTTTGAACAGTGTGCTCGCAACTCAGGATACAGGCGCGCTCGACGGATCGACTTTTATCACCTGCTTTTCCCAGTGATTCTATTAGCGCTTCTGTTTCATTAAAAAAGGGGGACGCGGCCAACAGACAGGCGCACCGGCGAAGAGACAGACAAGAGTGACTTCAAACAAAGTCAGTCGCGAGATTGCCACAGCGCGCAGACAGCCCTTCATTCGGGGGGACTGACAAAGCAGGGCCGGATGAGGCGTAGAACTGTGTGTGTGTGTGTGTACCTGTGAGGTGCTAAATCATTAATTAGAAGGAAGCCACTTCTGCCTCTCTAATGCACTGTTTCTAATCCATGAGCATTGAAACATATGGTCTCACAATCAAGTTAGTCCAACAGGCAGAGTGGGTCAACAGTTATGTTTACTTGTGGAGGTCACCATACATTGAAGCGTACAGATAATTAGCTAAAAAAAGAACAAACAGAACTATAAAGATAATTAAATGAGAATATGTTTAAAAGCACCCATGCAAAAACATTGACTGATTCTTATTAAAAGTGTCACAATCCCAAATTTCAATTAAAATTGTACTTGAAAAAAAAATTGCTATGTGATGTAACAGTGTTCTTGGACTTTATACTGACACCTATTGGCATGGATACATTTATTTAGCCATAAATTATTAATTATGCTAGCAAAAGTGTCTCCACCACTTCTTACAGATTTTTAAATCTTTTATGGAGTCTCATGTGCACTACATTTCAAATATTTTTTTTTTTTTTAAAAAGTCTCTTATGCTTATGAAGACTGCATCTATTTGATCAAAATACAGTAAAAACTGTAGCATTGTGAAGTGTATTATTACATTTTAAAATAACTTTATTTTAATATATTTTCAATTTAGCAGCCATTACTCCAGTCTTTAGTGTCACATGATCCTTCAGAAATCATTATATTATGCATATTTGGTGCTTAAGAAATTTCTTATTATTATCAGTATTGAAAACAGTTCTGCTGTTTTTATATTTTTGTGGAAACCATAATACTTTTTTGTAACACAACAAAAACCAAATCAAGTATGCAGTTAATATCAACGCATGACCAGCAAGTCAACACTAAACTCTTACACTATAAGTCTCAATTCATAACATGCAATATTGCAATGAAATGTAAACCTGCAATCAGCTATGAATACCTCCCTAAACTTATTTCAAAAACTTTTAAAATCCTACCAGATGATCAGATCAAACATTGAAATGCTTATCACTTTAGATAATCATAGTTGTAAAAATATAATTAATATTTTTATGATGCATTTGAAAATCTGAAACTGGGGCAAGGAAGAAATTTTTCAAGACGGTTTTAACGTGACCTTCATATAAATAAAATGTAAACTTTTATTAAAAATCCTTGACATAAAAGTATCCAAAGTTGCAGAAACAAGATATTTGCTTGAATTTTTTACTCTAGTGTGAATGTTGTATCTCATTGAAAAAATGTTCCCGTATGTTGTTGGGAGCCCAGCAGTCAGTCTGCTGCAGGCAGCGGCGTTGAACTCTGACTCTGGCACAGGAAGTGAAGTCAGCAGCCGTGTAGCTGCTGCTCCAGAAGGCGATGGCTGTGCTCGCGGCGGGGCTCTTCCTCCCCGCAGCAAGGTTGGCACGGTGCAGAGGTGCTGGTGGCGCAGTGCTGGTTCTGGCGCTCTTGGCTGCTGCGAGCGGTGCGTGCCCTCTGTCATTCATGGGGAGTGGCTCTGTCCAACTGTCACTTCCTGACAGGCTGATAATCAATCTCTTTATTAACTGCTCTGCTGCAGACGGCCCACCCGGTAGGGAGGGTGGGCAGCTTGCACGGTACACCGCAGCACCGCGCTCCGCTGGGGTCGGAAAGGTTGGCACCGCAAGACGGCGCCACTTCCAGGCAGGACCCATCCTTGCCGCCGTTAGGAATCACATCGGCGAGGCCCGATCATCCCGGTGATAATTTATCAAGAGGAAAGGTGCAGTCAGATTAGTGAAATTTCGTTTGCAAAAAAAAACTTTCAGTAGCGTAGAGATGTGCAAAGCACTGCTCACACAGAAGCCCTTTTCAAACCAAACAGCTTTCTGTTGGTCAGCGTGAAGAATTTGCATGACCAACTTGAACATTAGCGAAATCTGCGTTTTGAAAACTTTTTGCACTCTCACGAAACTCCCAATTTCAGGGTCCTATTTAAAATATTAATAGAAATTCAAATCACATGAAATTTGCATAGCAAACTTTTTTGCCCTCATACAAAAATCCAGATTGTGCAAATTCCTGTTGGATTGATGGGATTTCATCAAGCAACGATACACATCATCAGCTTGAACATGAGCGAAATCTTCATGGTGAACTTTTTCACCTTCACATAAAACTCCCAACTGTTAAAGGTCCTATTGAAAATGTTAATGGAAATTCAAATCGCAAGAAATTTTCATAAACTTTTTTGCCCTCACGCAAAAATCCAGATTGCACAAATTTCTACTGGATTGATGGAATTTCGTCAAGCAATGATAAACATGACCAACCTGAATGTGAGAGGAGTCTTCACGCTTAAATTTTTTGCCCTCACATTTTTTCGCAACTCTCGATTGCAGAGATTCCTATAGAAAATGTTAACAGAAATTCTTGAACATAAGCAAAATCAGTGTGGCAAACTTTTTCGACCTCACGCAAAACTCCCGATCTTGAGAATTCCTATTGGAATGACTGGATTTCACCCTCAAAATTTTGCCGAGCAAGAATTCGTGACAAACTTTTTTTGTGTTCATTTGAAATACAGATTTGAATTCCTATGGAATCGACTGGATTTTCAAGCCAAAATTTCACTGAGAAGTGGTAAAAGTGACTGCAACTGAAGCCGTACCTCACAAGCCAGTCGTGATTTGCTTCCCATTTTTTTTTTGTAACTCATCGCTACCAAATTGAACATGCCAAACCAGAGTAACGATTGTTTTTCTACTCTCAGCCATCGCATGTCAGTTCCGTACAAGCTAATGCCAAAGGCATGTCAGATGGAGCACTGATGAAGAAACAGGGCCATATCACATTAAATATGAATAAGCTACAACTCTATCATTCTTTGTTCATAGGAGGACTTCCTGGTCGAAACGCAGAAGACGCTGCTGAGCAGGATCTCCGATCTGTGTGCGGCGAACGCTACGGCCGCCAAGGGGACGGGTCTGCGGCCTGCTTCTCCAGACCCGGCCAACTGTGCCGAGACCACCTATCCGCTCCCCACCCAAACAGCTGATTAGAAGACATATAAGCATAATAATTCTATGGCAAATAACGATAACCATAAAACTCCAAATCCTGGTAATAAAGCCGAAGCCTCTCTCCCTAATGAAACAGTGGCCCTCCTGCTGTTTCCTGCCTAATGTTCCCGCCGAGGCTTCCTCCACTTTCCATAAAGCAATTTTGCAAGCCCACTCCCAACGTGAATCATCTTGAAACGAAGAGAAGCCTCTCCCTCCATCTCTCCTTGTGTCCCCGGAGGGTGACGCTGACTAAATCTGTGTTGATACAGAGGTGTGCACTAAATCCTGTTTGCTCGGGTTCCATCTCCCCTAATATTCACACTCGTGTATGAGGCCCCTTCCCTGCCTGCATCTGCTAATGTAGCGTATCGTCGTCTGGATGACAAGACGACATCGGCTCAAACTCCCGCACATGTATCGTTTACTGCTGCTGCAGAGAATCATAATGTGTGGGAAGGAGAACATATGTTAAATTTAAGAAGCTGGGATTTACCTCTGTGCGAGTCTTAGTTTACATGCGCTACTCAACGCTAGCCAACAACAAAGGACAAATCACTTTTTCTTTCGGTTTACTTTGCGGATGCACATGAAAAGGTGGTATATCTGAAAATATAGGCGTATTTTGTGGAACTTGCACTAAATACCATCTGCCGTGTGTCTTTAAATTCAAGGTAATTGAGAATATGTTTGGTAAATGAAAAACCTTTCTGAAATGAAATAAATGAGAGTTTGAACAGCGAGATTGAGTTTGTAAATTTGATTTGAATTTCCGTTAACATTTCCACAGTCCGTATGTAATTATGGTCTCTAAATATAGGCTTGTGCATTTTTTTAATCAATTAGATTTAAAGGGGTCATATGACGTTGCTAAAAAAGAACATTATTTTGTGTATTTGGTGTAATCCAATGTGTTCAAAAAACACATTATTTTCCACATACTGTACATTATTGTCGCTCCTCTGTGCCCCGCCTTTCTGAAACGCGCCGATTTTTTACAAAGCTCATCATTCTGAGAAGCGAGGCATGTTCTGATTGGCCAGCTATCCGGTGCGTTATGATTGGCCGAATACCTCAAGCGTGAGACAGAAATGTGCCCCTTACTGTATTGTGATGCCGTGTCCCGGCGCGATGAGACAAAAACAATAAAACCCATTACAAACGAGGCATTTGTTGAATCCAGTGGGGACATAATTACTGATTATAATGACTTATACTATCTTTTTATGCGTCACATTGCATCGCGCCGCCTAAACATTACCATGTCTGCATTTGTGATCGGAGAAACGACAAACAACAAGCACTACTCTACACTGCTCAAAATTCACGTTTGAATAGTCAGTGGCAAATTCTTTAAATAAGAAAACATACTTACGGGCTGTGAGTCAGAAGCGCCAGACTGTCCTTGCAAAGTTGGAATTGCCCCACTTTATAGAAACAGTCTTTGAACACAGCTGGCAGGCTACTCCCAGGTTCAGGAAATAGTCCTCTGTAAAATGTGCTGAACACACTCGAATATTTGGGCTGAACTGTTCTGGAACAGTGTTGTAAATACAACTTAACCAATGATTTCTAGTTGTGTCCTCTTTTGGAAGCCCAAACAAAGTAGTTTCGCTTTCACAATGAAACACAGCGTCTCCAGGACATGGCGCCGGCGGCAGCAACAACACTACAGCTAGAATAATAGTCCCGACCTCTTTCTTTGTGTAAACATTTGGGCGGTGTTTTGCAAATCTCCCCACACTGTGACGTAGAGATGTGGGGGCATTTGAATGAGCCGTTTTAGGGGGGCGTGGTTGAGTCTTAACTTTTATAAAGAATATCTCTTTGGTTTTGAGACTTTAGTCTTTGCAACTTCAGGGATCTTATCTATGCACAAACAGCTTGTAACACTCCAAAGAGAAAGGAAAACTTGAAATCGCATCATATGACCCCTTTAATTTCTCCAACACATGCCATTAATTTATTACCAATTAATGGTGTTTACGTATTAATTGTTCAAAAAAAGAAACTTTAAAGTGTAAAAAAATGTATCTAAGCTGAAAATATATTTATTTAAAAATGAATAAGGCCTTTCCAAAATAAGAAATGTCAGAAAGATGAATTGTTCCACACACATTGCATATCAAAAACTACAGTATTCGCACTCAGAGATTTGAATGCTTTTCTTGGCAAATCCCAAATTACTCAAAGATTTCTTGATTGACAGATGAGGGGGGATAACTGTATTTAGCCAGGGACCATCTTTCCTCGTCTGGCGTGATTTGGGTCTCATGGAGGATTGGCCCCCCTGGTGTCTGCCCCCCTCCTCCTCTCGGCACGGGGCAGGGGCAGATTGACAGAACAGCATGGGGGCAAGCACCGCTGTGCCAACAGCCCCCCCACGCTCTACCTGATGTTTTTAACAAAGGCTTCCATCTCACCAACTTCGCTGCCGAACATCGCCCAGCCAGCTTCAACCCACCCCGGCTCTGGAACAAACAGACTTTGAAACCTGATCGTAAGGATGTTGGGAACAGATGCACAGACGCTGGGAATGATGCGGCGTGTGCGGCGTACTCAAAGATAAAATGTCAAACATTTTTCAGTCGGAGCCCAAGAAATTGGACAGTTGTTAGTAAGCACCTGCTTGCGATTGACAGGAGGCTATTGGGGGCTTGTTTTCTATGATATATAAATAGAGTTTTATTTAGGGGGAGACTGGGGCTAGTTGTCACACAATATTTTTTTTACTAAAGTGAATATTTCTCAGTGTAGGTTTTTTTATTTTATTTTATTTTTTTTTTCAGAGTCAATTTCTGTGGAGACACAAATGATAAAATATTTACTGATATACTAACAAAAAAAAAATATTACATAAAATGTGGCCACTGTCATGGGCTAAAGAAAAAAAAAGACATTTAACATGTTGACTAAAAGTATAGCATGTTGTCATACTGTGTGGGGTAAGTTGTCACAATCAACGCTAAGTAAACACATATGACAAATGAAAATAAATAAATAAATAATAATAAATTTAAAAAAATATATAGCTTTATGAAATATGAAAACAATTCATAAAAAAGCAAACATGAAAATAAATAAATAAATACAATCGACCCTAAATAAATACAGAAATAAATACATTTTTATGAATAAATTTAAAGTATATTTTAGCTGTATGAAACAAACCAATTTATAAAAGTAAAAACAAACAAAAACAATCATACCTAAATAAATACATTATGATATTAGTATAATTTTTTAAATAAATAAATTATAAAACACAAATCAATTCATAAAAGGTATCTATCTATCTATCCATTTGTGAAAAAGCTATATTTGATCATATATTTATTTATAAAAATTATATTTCAAGATTAGACATCTATATATATGTGTATACACACACACACACACACACACACACACACACACACACTTAAAGGTAATAAGTCGTACCCTCTGATAACACAATAAGAATCTGAAAAGACTTGTTCAAATGTGTAAATTTATAATTTTCATATTTTTTCTTTAAGGTAAACAATTATAGAGGACAGTCTGTTAATAATGCACATTGTTTTTACTGACCCCCTTCCTAGCCATCATCAATCACTGGAAAATTTCACTGACTTTCCAAGGGGACGATGCGAGAGGAGCACACACCGTCTGACGCACATTTCTTGGAGGTGTTCCCCCATTTTGATGAATTTCCGGCCTAGGCACCCAGCATCCCTGCAGTATGTGTGGCTGCATCTCCTCCTTCCTTCTGTCAACATGATCCTGCGCACAATCAGTTGCAGGGTGCAGACTCGCCGGGTACCTTTCCGCTCCTCGCCACGTCCTCTGGCCTCACCCGCTCCGTCTGTTTTATTCGTCAGCAACAGAACATATACAATTACATTTCACGACTTCAAAATTATCTTTAATTCTTTTCACTGCTCTATTGTTGCAGGAGAAAATGGATCAATCTCGCTTTCTTTCACTCTTTCAGTTGGTGAGAGTTAGTTAAAGTAGTAAAAAAAAAGATTTTGTTGACCTGCCAGGCTTTTTATGGGCAAAAACAAGGTATATTGAACAAAACAACCACATGCATTTTACTTTTGCTTATGTTCTCGTAGTTTGTCAACATGAAAAGACCTTTCATTGTAGATATCTAGAATATTATGTTGATACAAAGTTAGTTATAATCCCAGATTCTCCCCTGTAATCAATAAAAAGACATTTTCAGGCGCTGCAAGTGAGTGCAGCCAATGATAAATATTGGCAGACAAGAAAAATGTGTCATTTTTGTCGATTGAAGGGAACATAATGAGATTCACAAGGAGACCCCCACTGCGACACAGACACAACTGTTCCTAAGCAACAAAACACTTTCCCCCCCTCCAAATGCAGACGGGGTTTTGGATTGACTGTGCAGCCAGAGAGACTCAGGCCTCCAATGTAGTGACATAAGTGAACAACTGTACAGACTTCTGTACTTACATTTGATAAGTAGTAGTATTTAGTTCCTGATACTAATATTAAATGTGCTTTATTGAGTTAATATAATTGAACACAAAAATGTGAAAAAATAAATAGAATTTTATATATATATATATTATACTGTAGGTAGGTAGGTAGGTAAATGCATTGTTCTACTTGATTTGCATTGTATTTATTCCTTGAACCATTTCCATATAATTATTATTCAAAATAATTAAATTAACATTTAGACTGAAACAAACATCTCTTGAAAACAGAACAACAGAAGTTATACTTGCTGCTAAAAAGATTGTTTTATATTATCAATAAGCATGCTTTATTGATTCAAAAGGTGTAAATATAGTTGAATGCAGTGCAAAAAAACGTCATTATTGATATTTATAAAAGTTTGCAATAGTAGTATAATCTCAGGCCTAACTGTTTAACATACATAAATGTTTCCACAGAATGTGGTCGACTGGGTTGTCTCAATCTCAGTGGTTTTGGTGGGAAATCTAAAGAAAAATAAATATCTTGTATTACTTAGGTAGGAGTGCCATCTAGTGGTAAATACCTGCTAAAGTCTTGAAAGCATTGTAGCTTTAAGCAGTATGAACTACCAAATGTTTGGGGTCACTGAGATTTTTTTCAAATACTTTTAATTAATAAAATAATACTTTTATTCTGAATCATTCATAATTTTGGGAAGGATGCATTAAACTCATCACAATTAACAGTAAAGACTTTCACATTATTACAAAAAAAAAATCTTTAAAATAAATGCTGTTCTTTTTAACATTCTGTCAAAGAATCTTGACCCTGAATTTATATAACAGTGTGTGTGTATGTATGTATAGAGAGAGAGAGAGAGAGAGAGAGAGAGAGAGTAAAGATTTTAGGTAAACTAAGCACAATAATGCACAATAAAAATATGATTCTAAATATACTGTACAATTAATTTTGGCCTTAAAACATGTCATAAACAATCTCATGTTATCTATACAGCATATATACATATGACTGTTTCCTAATGTAATATTTTCAATACATTTAAAAGTCAGGGAAGCTTGTTAAATTATCATCATATCTCCGATCACTGATGTTTGCCTTTTTGAGTAGCAGATTGACACTCTTACAGACCCATAGGGCTGATATTGTAAAAAGTTTGTTCTGCAACAAAAGTGCTGATCAACAGATTCATAAACACTTTCCACTCGGGGCCCATCCATATTACAGACAGACAATATTTCTGCCTTACCTCATGTACCTGTGCTTTGGCATACACAATCTCATCCTTAACAGCTGTACATCTATTATGGTTGGACTTGACTTGTAAATTCCTACCTGGTTTATTGTTTATTGCCACCTTCTGCTGCCATTTACCCTCTGATTCCTCATGTCTTGAAGTCCTGTTATTGCCTGCTGTAAACTGGACTCTTGCACACTTTGTGGCCCTTCTGCATTGTATCATTGTTTTAGTTAGTATTATATTATTCTATTTGAGAACAGAGAAACTAGCACTAAGGACTATGTTAATGTATTATTGTATTAAAAGGTGAACTGAAGGAGCTACGGCACTTCCTAAAGTGCAGTGTTTTGTTTATTTTACTAATGAAATTAATTATGTGCTAGCTAAAAGGTTCTGTTAATTAGCTGCCATTTGTAACATTTATCCTTTGAAAGCAGAGGACAAATCAAACTAATCATGACATGATGGACATACTTTCCACAAATGAACTTCCAATTAACAGCTTCATTCTATCAACATTTTAATGTTTTTTTTTTGCATTTTAAATCCATGGATAGATAAACACAGTGAAAGAAATTAGTTTTCTATTTGATTTGCATTGTATTTGTTTACTGTAGCATTACAGTATAATTATTATTCATAATCACAGAATGTATTAAAGATTTAGACTTTAAATGAACATCAAGACCTCTTTAGAACAAAAAATTATACAACAGAAGTTATACTTGCTGCTGAAACCTCAGGGCCTCTTTTATTACACTTCAGGATTATTTTTGAGAAGGTACTCAGCCTGAAACATACAAATAGTGACAGTTTTACAATTCTTCCAGAAAAACAAATGAATTAATAAGTTGTGACTATTATTAGGATGACCAACTTACCAGGAAGTCTATGGGGTCATCAGGACGTATTCTACAGCATTCAATGAGCCCTTGGGTGAGAGTGGGCATCACATCCTTCATCAGATAGTTCTTTAAAGGTTCTGTTTGAGATTCCAATAGGTCATATTCTTGTCTCCTCACCTCCTCAAGTTGCTGATTCTTAAAACACACAAACACACACTAACATCTCAAGCAGAGATTAGCAAAAATGGTCTGAATCCACTGTAGTTATCAGAAGTGCTTACCCATTCCCCCCAGCGCTGATCTCTCTGTTGGGCCTCTTCTTCCTCCCGCCGCTCTGCCTCGGCTCTCTGTGCTGCCTGCTCCTTTAGCTGCTGTTCAGCTTGCCGCCGCTCTTCTTCCTCCACCTCTTCTAAATTTATCCCATAGTTCTTCGGTTTGCCTACCTTTTTGCAAATCTTCTCTATAACCAGCAGGTACTCATTGTCATCATTGCTTGTAATCTCTGAAATAAAAGTGAAATAAGGAAAATAGACATACAGGACAGGTATTTGGACGCTTAGGCCACACTTGTGAATGGGTGCCGTCAGAATAAGAGTCCAAACAGCTGATAAAAACAGCACAATAATCCACACGACTCCAGTCCATCAATTAACGTCTTGTGAAGTGAAAAGTTTTTTCGTGTAAGAGACAAATCCATAATTAACATTTTAACTGTCACTTCTGTCCATAATCATGCTTACTCCAGTCAAAAAGTCCATCTCCTTTTGTTCTCTCACATCCCAAACATATTTGTTTAGAACTGAGTTTTGACTGTTTTTGCTCGTAAATGTGGATTCCTATTGAAATGACTCAATTTTGTCCATGAAAATTCATAAATGTGACCATACCTTAATATTTAGCCTGTATTAGTTAGATCAGCAGGTATAGTATTACTGCACTTCATTAAAATGTGATTTGGTTCACTCTTTCAATGTTACCTAAGTGCTCAGGATGAATCTCCATATCCTCAAAGTAGTTCAGCAATGTCTCATCCTCTACGTTTCTCTCTCTGAAATTGGCCAAGCGGCGAAGGAACTGTTCAGGAGTGTAGGAAGTTCCTTCTACAACAGTCTCGAGTAGATTCAGAACGCGGTTTTTCAGGAAGACATCGGTGGCGTCGACAAAGAACACAAACTCTGAAGAAGAGACAAGACGAATGTTTCACTATATTATAGTGATGTTTAAAGCCACCTGTTACAGTGGATCTTTTAAATGAGGTGTGGGTGTGATATTCTCAGTTCATCTGTTTACAGATATAACATTTCACTGAAAATGTTCACGTTATGTAAAACTGAGCATTTCACTGAGCATGCAAAAACAGAGTTAAATGGCACAGTTGTTGCTTTTTTTTCAAAAGAGCTTAATCATTTTATTTAGCAAGTATGCATTGAATTAACCAGATGGTATTATATATTGTAATAATATTTCTGTTTTTACTGTATTTTTGATCAAATAAATTCAGCTTTGGTGAGCACGAGAGATTCCTTTTAAAAATATTAAACTTTTGCAAGCTTGTGTAGCTAAAAGAATTTTATAAGATTCAAATCAGTCATGCAAGACTCAAATCTTAAGGCAAATAATTATGATGGAGAAAAAAGGCATTTCTAATCTGCATTATACTTTATATTAATTCATTACAGACCTGGGATGATCTTTTTCTCGTGTTTAGATTGCAAGTCCTCAGGCTCTTCATCACCTGTTGAATATTTAAATAATCATGCAGCAAATCAAAACTCATGTATTATTAATCAGAACCATGATTTAATTTGTTAATATATCACCTAAAAGGGGGTACATTTCTCACCAGTAAATAACTCCTTCGCCTGCTCGTATGTCTTGGGAAAACCGTCCAAAACAAAGCCCTGGCTCATACAGGGTTTAGTCCTGAGTTTGTCCCTCATTATACGAATCACATATTGGTCATCTAGCTGTCCTAAACAACAACAACAACAAAAATCTTAATACTGTACATATCATTTCAGTATATAGCACCTAAAAAATTACAAATAGACAACCTCCATTCTGACTCATGTTTTCCTTCAGAGTGTCCAGAAACTCCTGAGCTTCACTCTGATCGTTTTCCTCATCCTCCATACGAACACACAACTCCTGATTGATTCAATAATCATTAGTATAAAATATTTACAATTTTTAGATTTTTTTTTTCAATGTATAAAAACAGAAAGGATGTCACTACAAGGATCTATTTACTTCAGTATTATTTTATTTTGCTTTTAATGGGATAGTTCACCAAAAAATGAAAATTTGGTCATCATTTACCTCACCCTACTGTTCCAAGCCTGTTTAAATTTCTTTCTTCTATTCAACACAAAAGAAGATATCTTGAAGAATGTTGGTAACCAAACAGTTGATGGTAGCCATTGACTTACACAGTATTTTTACTCAACAGAAGAAAGAAACTCCTACAGGTCTGGAACAACTTGAGGCTGAGTAAATGATGACAATTTTCATTTTTGGGTGAACTTTCTTGTTAAATAATATCTGAAATATATGAGCATGCTTTGATGGCTGTGAATAAATTCTGGGTGTTGTACAAAACTGACCAGGTTTTCTAATGTTTCAGTGATTGTCTCCTTAAGCTTAACATGGTGAAGTTTGTAATGCTTGCATATCCTCTCTGCTATAGTGCTCTTCCCAACCGCAGGTGGTCCCAGGATGCAGATACGAAGGGGCTGGGACACATATAAACAGAGGTGTTTGTACTGTAAAACTTAGATGAAGTCAAAGACTAATCAATACACTGATCTTCAACATAGAGGAAGTATCAAAAACGCTAGATTATTTCAGCGTACCAGCAATTGCCTAGTCTGCTTGTATTCTTCAGTAATCTGCTCAATGTTTTCAACCATGCCAGTTTCTGACACCCACTCAATGTTAAAATTCTCTTTCAGATTCGTTGCTTCAATACGAAGGTTGACAAGCAAAGAATCAATATCTGTTTGCTGAAGAAAGTGGAAAAAAAAAAAAAAAAAAAAAAAAAACTGTCAATACAAAACCAAAACTGTACAATATTGATAATCTTCACTGTAGTATGTCAGAACAATACTGGCATTGATTCTTACCGTCAGATCTTGTATGAGATAAATCTCCTCTTTTGAAACATTCTGAGTTTTTCCTGGTCCAAGCACGAGTGTTATTGCCTTGAAGAAGAACACTTCTTTGCATGAGAACCATTCAATTTCTAAACAAAAATATACTGAATGTGTAAAATCTCACCTTTATGATATCCTCCATTGTGTTTTTGGAATCATCAACTGCAACAAAGTATTGTGGCTTTGGCTTGTGGTCAATGACATTTTGGATGATCCTTCATGAATACAAATTAAAGGGGTGTAAATTCCCAGTAATTTAGTTTTTGCATGGATGATATGTCATAAAAAGCTTCACAATATGACTTACCCTGCCAGATCATTGATGTGAATAGTGGGGATAATATTGGAGCCATCTCCAAAGATGGGCACCTGGGAGACTTCGCCCAACCATGACATCTACATAGAGCAACTACTTAGCTTTAACACTTTAATTAGTACAAAGTAATTACAAGTGCTATGCTTTTTAAAGTAGCCTATGTGCATATGATTTACCTTAAAAAATAAATGGAAGATGTGTTCTCCCATTCCATACTGAAGCCCTGATGCAACAACATAAGTGGAGAACCTGGAGCTTTTCTGAAAATCATTCAGAAATAAATATGAACTTCACACTTTTAAAGTACAGCTCACTTGAAGTGTTGCAAACGTTATTAGCAACTATAAATAGTGTGCACAGCTGTTTAATATTGCAATGGAAAATATTCTTCTGCAAGGGTTCTTGCTTACAGTTTTGCCTAATTTGACCACTAGTTTCTCCAAACCGATGTGATCATGGAAGCTGGGGTGTGCTTTTCTTCTCCTGTAGTGCTCTTCTGTAAAAGGAAACTCTGGATCATCCTATAATGGAGTTAAAATATTAATTAATTCAATCTTTTAATCTTGTTCTGCATGCTGATCAATAGAGTAATTATTTGATAACTTTAATTATTCCTACTTTATCAGCTGGTTTAGACATAGCCCACGTCATGATGGTTGACACCAGAATAAACATCTTGGGCCCAGAAAACTGGTCCATTTCTTCATGAAGAGCTGTGATTAGATGATAATTTAACTAGCATCTGCTCAGGAAAAAGATTTATAGCAAGAAATGGCACATAGATACCTGAGACAGCCCACTGTGCTTCATCTATCTGATCAGCATGTTGAGTAATATCATAAATGATTACATCACATTTCATCAGATGACAGAGAAGGTCTTCACGCTTCAAGTTCTGCTGGGGAGTAAAAGGGATGTGATGAAAAAATACAACTGGCAACAACTTATAAAATGCATATCTACTGCACAATCGTGTAGTTGTGATTTATTTACGCTGTACTCTTCAGCAATGAAACTGCACTTCTCCTCTGTTTGGCTGGAGACTGTTCCCACAATCTGGAAGGTTGCACCTTTGAGTTTTGGTTGCTCATCATGCAGCCTATCATCCTCCTCCTCCACATCAGCCTCTCCGGGGTCCACAAGAGATGCACCAACCACACATGAGTCTAGAAACTTAACACAGGAGTAAACGCATTATACAGTAGTAAGGTATAGACATACCTGCCCTGAAAGTACAGTATAGTTCACATTTAATTTCAAGCAGTGTCTATAATTATTAAGCGAAAACATGTGACCCAGTTTTTCTATATGTTTTTATATAGATAATATCGCCACTAAATAACTAAATACTTACCCTTGCAATATTTTTCGATGTATATTTATCTACATCGTTAATAAAAACACGTTTGGTGTTTTGCGGCATCTCCTCAGTCTTATCCGCCATTCTGTGTTGTTGTTGTTCTGTTGCTAGGAAACAGATGCGTTCGCTTGGTTCAACGTGAGTTTATGAAACTAAAACAACGCGGCTGATTGTGAAAGCGTTTACAACATGCGAATCATCTACAAAAAAATTAATTAATTGAATAAAAACAAAAAAATAAGGTGGTGTCTAGCTGAGAAAATATTGACGAAAGAATGAATATTTTTACACTTTCAGTGATTTAATTATTTATGACGGTCTGTTTCAGGTACACTCACACTTTTTATATATTAGGCTAACATAAATCATGTAAAACAACGGATAGAAACTGGATATTTCTCAGTAGTGTAAATGTTGCTGTGCTGCTCCACAGACATGACATTACATATGTTTCTGATGGCAGATGGTTGTGTGATTGATCATGCTGGTCAGTTGTGGTCATTATCTGGTCCAAGCTGAGCTGGATGATGGATCATCTGGACTAACCGCTGATGGGGAAGAGACTTGGATCAAGCTGGTTAGAGCAGGTAGACTATTCAACAAAATTATAACTTTAATTTTTTTATTTTTTATTTTTTTTAAACAGAAGGAATTTGCTCTAGGTTTGGTGTTTTGACACAGGCCTATTTAAACTTCACAAAACAACTGTAAACTTACTGTCCCACTGTCTTTATCTAATAATAATAATTATTACAGAAAAATTACAAATATTATTTTACATTTAGGAGGATTGTGGAAAGATAATCATAATGAAGCTAAAAGTATAAAGCTTATATCAGTGCTTCATCATGAATATACTGTCGCAATTTTGTAAAGCTTAACCTACTTTAAATGACACACAAAGCAAGACAGCTTAACAGTCATTTATATGGAAAAATATACATTCGAATTAAATTAATAACAAAAAAGTTCTTAGAATTTTCAGACATTTTAAATCACACAAGTGGTTTAAATTATTATTATTTAAATTATTATTATTATTAATGCACATTGGGTGTAGATGCAACTGAAACCTTAAAAATGATCAACTCATTAAATCTCTTCATAATCACATTAGTCACACACCTGTTTGATTCCAGTCTGCTTGTTTAAAATGTCAAAACAAACATCATGCTAAGGCCTCTATAGCGAAATTATCAAACTGTGCAAATTCAAAAGAACTAGTGCCTATGGCCGCCCATCCATGCTGTGGCTTCCAGAGCACTGCATTCTTCCACAGGGGATAGCCATTGAGATCCGCTGATGCATAGTTTCCCTAAAACACAGAATAAATGACAGATCAACTGAAGTACAAATCTGACAGTGTGGCAAAATGAGATTCAAGAACTAAAATAAAGGGAAAACACAGCAATAAATATATTTAGAAACATTTCCATATATAATTCAACAGACCTTGACGGTAAGGGTCAGTGTGTACCACACACGTGCTCTAGTTCCAGACAGACCCTCAGCAAGAACTGTCATTCCATCTGTTCAATCAAAGGGTTTTACATATATGACCTGGCTTAGTCAAACTTTTATTTACCAGGCTTTTATTTATTCAGATGCTTACTGAGGTCATTTGTGACTTTGTAGGTGCCATCTGCATAAACCCAGAAAAAGATTCCCCTTGTGCTTCGGACGACACCTCCACCTTTGTTCACTCTGACAGCAATGAAAACTCCACCAGTGTGCACAGCCTCCATGTATATGTCACATGACACCCTCAGGTCATGCCTGATAATTGTGAGTACATAAATTGTTAACTGCATATAATCGAATTACATACAGTATTCTTTATTTCTTGCAAGTACATGACCATGTAAAAGTTTTGGCTCGCTAAAAGAGTTTTTTTTTTAATGTTTTTGAAAGAAGTCTCTAATATGCCTAGTAAGGCTGCATTTACTTGATCAAAAATACAGAACAATTAGTAATAATGTGACATATTATTGCAATTTTAAACAAGTATTTTTAATTTTTAATATAGGGGTAAAAATGTAACTTATTTCTGTGATGGCAAAGCTGAATTTTCAGCAGCCTTTACTCCAGTGGAAAAAAAAAAATTGTGCTTCTCAGCATTTCTTTAACGAGTAGAAAGTTCAAAAGAACAGCATTATAAATGTTTTTTAACATTATACATTTTTTTACTGTCCCTTTTTACTGATTTCTTGCTGAATTAAAAGTATTTATTTCTTTTAAAAAAAAATAAATAAATAAATAAATAGTTTTGACCCCAAACTTTTGAATGGTAGTGTACATAATTGTTATAAAATCCTATCAAATGTTATGCAAACCATATTGAACACTGCTGCACTTACCATTTATAATCACCAATAACACTTATTGTCTGATCAGCATCTGCAACCCAGGTCACCGGACGCTGAGTGACCACCTGTCGAAGAGTGGAAACATGAGGTCCAGGATCCGTCTGGTTAGTGAAGTATTCAAAGACCCCCGTCTGATCTGCAAAATTTGGAGCCTCTGAGAAATATGGATTTTCGGCTAGGAGACAGGAAACCAAAGTTGTTAGATTTGCACACACTGTTATGTGAAAAAAAGTATTAGAATAACTATTGGACATAAATGAGGACAAAAATGAAAATGGAGCTACTTACAGACATCAAAATCATCTTTGTATGATTTAGGAAAGGAAGCAGAGGGTGGAGGATCTTGGTAACTCCCTCTCTGACCGTTTGTTACAGTAGTAAATGTATATACCTCATCAACATCAAGCTCTATGCTGAAAGACCCCTCAATTACCTACAGCATTCAAAGTTCACACAGAGATATTGCATTAGATTTCAGATATTACTTCGTGAAATAATTATTAGAAATTCTAATTATTTAACCTATTGATATTTTGAAGAACCCAAAATATTCTCTTATTATTAGAGATTATATCCTGTAATATTAGAGGTTATATCCTATAAAAAAAAAATAAAAAAAAAATAAAAATAAAAAAATCCTTAATTTTTCTTGAATTTATGTACAGTATATACTTACTTTAATAGGCTTGAGATTTTGGAAGAGGACTGTCTTGTTTGTCTTAAAGTCAAACTTTGAATGCCACACCTGCAGCTCACTGATTGAAGCCTGTTAAAAAATGTATTTCATATGCTTAAGTAAATTTCAAGTTATTTATTGATTACAAACCCATTTAAACTAAATAAAAAAACACTTACAAAAGTCCCTTTCAGATGGAAGGTTACATTCTGGGCAGTGACATCATATGAAGGCAGAGGAGGTCTTATACACACAGAGTGGTCATGGGTCTTAAAAAGAAAGTAGAATAATGTGTTTTCATAAACATAAAGACCATTAAGGCAATAAATATATACTACCGTTCAAAAGTTTGGGGTCAGTAAGTTTTTTTAATGCTTTTGATCATCAAGGATACATTAGATTTATTATGTTACAAACACTTTCTACTTCAAATAAATTGGTTGAGCATAGGAGGCTTCGTTCAAAAATAGAGAATTTTTTTTTTAAAACATCAAAAAAAAAGAAAAAAACTTTAACTTTTGAACAGTAGTGCATATTATGCTAATTGTTTAGAAGATCAGTTTCAAAAGTCTCACCATAGTTTCAGTGATTATCGTTAGATTTCCTCTCTCATCAGTCAGTGCAACATAACTTCCACCGTGTGTGAAGTGTCCCACTGTCTGCAGGTACGTCCAGCCAGGTTCCGTAAACTGGGTAGTGTGGGCTTAAAGAATTTTATGAATTAAATACTTTGATAGTTATATCACATATTATTTATATGGTGCATATAAATATACATTACCTGTTATCCAAATAGGGGACTCAACAACATAATTTCCACTCCATGGCTCTTTTGCAGTCATTAGTCCATCCCTTCCAAAGGGAAGGTCCTCATAATAACTAGAAACAAGGTTCCAAGATATGGTCCTAAAGGCAAACATAAACGTTTTTGTGTTTTTCTCATCATTGACTTTATACACTTATATGTCTGAATTTAATGTATGATGTTCTTATAAACTGGGAAATGCTGCATGATTCAGATCTTATCAGAGTTGTCATACGCTGTCATTTTGCCATTGACGTAGTTCTGGTTGAGAATTCGGGCCCAGCAGCCTCCGCCAACATTGTCATTAAAGGTACTGTAGTCTTCAGAGGACCACAGTTTCTTGCCAGTCTTCAGGGCCTCAGGCACAGTGTTGGTGCCAGGGTAATGAACCCTGTCAGTCAGATGATTTCAGCATCAAGATCTCACATCACCACACTTTAAACGTATTTAAATGTCAAGCTAGTGTATTTTTTTCACATTAATTCCTATTTAAAAACAATATGTTTAGATTTTAATAAGGAATCATCCATTAAAAAAAAAAAAAAAATCATCATACCCTAAGATTTCAACAGCATCCTGTAGCTCTTTGTCAGCAATTAAAACAGAGGTGATTGGCTCCCAGAGGTTATCACTGGCAATGATTTTAACTCTCTCCAGACCACTTTTATCCAGTGTGTACCGCAAAAGCTAACAAACATAGCAGAGAAAGAAAATATGCAAGGTCATTTTTGACCCAAAGTTTCACATGCTTTATATGCACAAATAAACTGATGTAACAGGCAAATGTAAAAGACGTAAAACGTAAAACAACAATCAAAACTTTAGGGTTGGTAAGATTTTTACATGTTTTTAGAAGAATTATGCTCACCTGCATTTATTTAATCAAATACACAGTAAAAACAGTAATACTGCAAAAGATTATTTGCATTTAAAATAACTGGTTCCTATTTTAATATATTTGAAAATCAAAATATTTTCAAAGCTGAATTTTCAGCAGTCTTCACTGTAACATGATCTTTCAGAAATCATTTTAATATGCTGATTTGGTGCTCAAGAAACATTTCTTATTATTATCATTGCTAAATGCAGATTTGCTGCTTAATATTTTTGTGGAAACTGTTATTTTTTTTTTCTTTGATGAATAAAAAAAAATGAAAAAGAACAGTAAAATAAGAACAGTATTTACTTGAAGTAAAAATCTTTACTAGCACTTTTTATCATTTAATGTGTTCTTACCAAATAGAAGTATTAATCCAAAATAAATAAATAACTAAATAAACTTTCCGACCCCAAACTTTTAAAAACTAGTGTATTATGAATTTAACGAATGTTAAGAAGCACAACAGAATTCGGGAAGGCCGGATGCAAATACTGACTGAAATGCAAAAAAAAAAAAAAAACATTATTATGAAAGAAGAGACTCTGACGCTTACTCTGTACTTACCTTTATGTACTTACTGTTAAAACTCCTTTCATTCCATATCTGTGCAAAAAAATAAATAAATAAAATAAAATAATTCAGATGTTCAGATTAATGAGGAATATGGCAACAGAAAAACAGAAAGTTTATTGGAATAGATGAGATGCATTTACCCCGACATAATCAATATCCAAGTCATGGTACTTCTTGGCCCCAAGGATCCATGACAGCACATAAGAGACAGTGATATAAGGGAAACTATATGGCCAGTTTTCACCATTTCCAACCCATCCCGGAAAAGCCCATGGTAGACCTGTTAAAAATAAATTAATAAAAGTGAAAAATACTAATTACAATTTGGGATTGAATGCATAAGTACAAGAGCACTGTATGTACATTTGCATGTTTGCCCTGTTTGATTCATTTGTTTTACCTATGAGGGTGATGTTTGGATTCCTCTTCTTGGCTTCCCTCATAAGCCACCATTCATATCCTCTAAAATAATTCTCATCATCTTCATAGTGCATGTGTGAGGGCTCAGTTCCATCTGTAAATGATTACATTAAATAGGTCATATGGATAAACGCATTCACTGTGCAGAAGTTTTAAAAGTGAAAGTACTCTATACCTGTAGTTTGAGCATCGCCTCCAATTTCAACTTTCAGGATTTGTAATGAGGCTCCAAATTTAGGCTGTTAAATATAGATTGACATGAATACAGTCTATAATGTAAATACATAATTTTATCACATTAATATTGTCTGATGGTCAGGTTACTTTCTAAGCAAACACACCTTGAATAGATAGTCTAGTATCTGACTCCGATATGGTTCAGCATAATTGACGAGCAAACGCGAGGTCGCCTGTGAGAAAAAAAAAATAAGTTTAACACATTGGTAGTTATTGTTATGCAGACGTTAGCGTTTTCTGTAAACTGTTTCACTAACTAAGCACTACAGAAACTCTGAAAAAGGAAGCGCGCTAAAGTAAAACACTCACCCCACCACCGCTTAAACCACCAATGCCATCAAACGATCGTCCTAATCCAGTTTTATCATCCAAATCGTAGTCCTCGCCTAAACAAACACTGACACAGAGAAAAATACTCAAAAACACACAACACTGATTTCCTATGTTCATTCTAACTTGTGCGTTCCTCCAACATTATCAGCTGACTTGCATTTTCCGCAATAGGCGGTGCTGTGATGAACCTAACCACGCCTATAACCACGCCCCTCACAAGCGTCTCCAGTCAGAGTGGGCACGCGTCATCTACGGGGGCGTGGTTTATTTTGGGTGAGAAACAATGGTTACCACTATTAAGGGAAAACGAATACATTTTATTATATTGTCTGCATTTAGAAAAGAGTCATTCCTGCTATGCCGTACATTTTCATATCTGCATCATCCATATTTTATTATAGGCCTATTAGATAACAATACAATACTAATTTTTAAAGATTTTTTTTTTTAATGTGAATATGAATTTGCGGTAAATCTTGAATAATTTTGCTCAATTATTTATTTATTTATTTGTAATGTTTACTTATTTTTGCCATGTTCCCCGGTGCTGTGCACTAATTTCTAAGATTAAAAACCCTGATCATTAGGAAATATTCCAAGTTTTGTTATTTTTCCTTTCTCTTGTCAAACGTTTAAAATAAATAATGTTTTAGTCTTAGTTGTAGTTAACAGTTACTGTAGTCTAGTTTGCAAAATCGCTTTAATTAATAAAAGTCATCGTCTTCCAGGAAGTGACATCATTTTGGTGGGAAAGCAACATTCAACAATTTCGTTTGTAAGTATTTGCAATAGATTCCTGCGATGTTTTCTTAATTTGTTAATTTGCAACAGAAAAGCACATATAATTATGATAATATCAAAATTCAAAATGATGTATAAAAAGCACGTTGACTCAGTCTTTTTTTTTGGATTGGTTGGTTGGTTGGTTTCACAGAGAATTAAAAGACAGAAATGTCATGCTGTTTGATGATGAATGCTTCTTTTGGGCTCACACTTTTTTCATTAAAGTTGGTCAGAAGAGAAAATTTATATAAAAGAATCCTTGATGTCAGATGTTGGCTTACAACCAAATATTGGAATTCTGTAAAACTGTAGTCGATTTTGATGGAAAAAAAGAAAGGGGGGAAAAAAAGAGATATATACACCGCTTGTTGAAATCTAATAGCAGTTTTAAGGCCCTATCCACCCTATCAATGTCCTTCTTGTGACTTGAGAGGTATCTGTGGTAATATGTTTTTCTGTATTACTGTAGGCCATTGTTAAAGGCATCATTATCTCTGGCATTGTGATGGAGCCATGTGGTCTTTCCTCAATTTTTTGGAAACAATTTCAGAGAGGAGAAAAGCATTGCCTAAATTTGATATTCAGTTTCTATCTTTGATAGTATCCACACAGAACATGTCATCTTTCATAAAGCATTTCATTTTTTAGTCTATGTTTTCATTCCGAGTCAGATATGAAGGGATTTCTCATAGATGGTATGAATTTTCTCAGATTTGTGGAGCTGCCAAGTCAGCTTTACAGACTACTTTATTTACAGTGTTCTCCTGTGGAGGCTTATAATACAATTGGATGCATACATTGATTACTTATATTTGATTTTTTAACTTCTACAATCTGTACCTCATTTATCAGTCTGCTCTGGAGGAAGGAACAGCAAGGTCATCAGAGATAGGATTTTGGTTTATTGATTGATGGTTTGATGTCTTAGAAATATGAGCTCATATCTGATAACAATGTAGGAAGGAAAATAGCTGCACAATATCAGAGTTTTATTTTTAGACAATAACTATTTTATTTATTTGTTTATTTTTAGGTAGGAAAATGACTAGCAATTGAAATGTTTTGTTATAAAATGTAGTTGATTATAGATATTTACATTTTATTGATATACAATAGCTGTATTGTTGAATGCAATAGTGAAATACTGTTTATGCTACATTTGGTTATTGCATCTGATTTATAGATAATATAATATAGATAATTTGGAGGGTGTATTATGACACATAATTATGCATTTTTATACAAAATAAATGATTTATTTAAGATCAAGTTAATAAACCCAATGCAAGATATGACCACAGGGGGGCAGAAGCGACTCACAATTTATATTTTTCCATTTCTCTCTCTCTCTCTCTCTCTCTCTCTCTCTCTCTCTCTCTCTCTCTCTCTCTTTGGAAGTAGGCCTTTTACAAGCAATGTAAGAGAGTATACAGACAGTGCCATCGGCTTTTTTCAACCTGTGTCTTAATTTTTATGATCAAAGATTGATATCAAGCTCTCTAATTGCATCAGGGGTTCTTTTAATTGCTCAGACAATATTATCCTGCTGGGAATATCTGGAAAAAAGAAGAGGACAAAAACTTGTGTTACATAAGCAAAGGGAAAGTATAATTATACAGTGATGATTTGGAAAGTACTTGCAATGAACCACAGCGGTAAGAGAACAAATGCTTTTAAGTATATGACACAAGGCCAAAATAAAACACTTCTAGATCAGAAATAATCGCAAGAGATATTTTCAAAGACAGTGTAAGTTCAATAAATGGCTTGTTATTTTATTATTTATTTTATTATTACTTGTTATTTTATATGCTTTTTTGTAACCCCAAAATTTTAAATTGTATAAATGTCATTCCATTAGATCAAATCATATCGTAACTAATGTATTCATATATTCATATCAGCACTCTTTTCAAGCAAGCAATAATAAATTAATAAACAGAACAAAAATAAGTCATATTGGAAAATGCTCTGAGAAAAGCTCTAGCATCACATGTTTGCAGATATCACTTGGTTTGATATTTTATCAAATGCAGTGAAATTCATACACTTTATTTGTTCATTCACTTGCATTCAAAATTTCCCAGGACAACACTGAACCTCAGATTTGTTGGGTGTAAATAACTACATTATTTCAGCATGTTACCTTGGTGAGGTGAGGAGGTTTTAGAGGGCGTCTGTTTATGTCTCATCTATTTGACATCATAGTGCAAAAATAAAAAGCCTCTGCCATGTAATTTTAGCAGCATGAAAGTGTATGTGGCTCTTAAATCACCGCCGTGACCTTGCTTGCATCCGTTCTTCTTTTTTTTTAGTGTTTTATTCTTTCTGTGTGCCCTTTTCAAATGTTAATGGCAACACGGTTGAGGAAGAAAGCAGGTTATTCTTTATTCCAGAGAGAGCCAGCTTGATCTCTTTGACCATTTCAAGTCAGACATTGATGCATTATACAGTTGGTCAACAATTTATTGCCTGACCCTGTATGCAAGTAATGTGAGGTGTGTGTGTGTGAGAGTGAGAGAGAGGCCACTTGAAATATGAATAAATGTTTTAATGTCAGCCTGACATCTTTTCTGTGCTCACATTGGCACTTATTTGTCTTTTTTATTCTCTGCTTATATGGTTATGTATTCCTAGCACATTTTTTCCTTTGGGTTGTCACCTTTTTGTACTCCTACATGGATACAGCTTTGAAAGACCGACCCTTATCTCCTTCTTTGACTCTGTGGAGCACAATTGAATGTGGACAATAGCAAAAGGCTATGTATAGAGATGTCATGCAAACTCCCTCCTATATTTTTATTATATGCATATGAGTAATTTTGTTGTGAAATGACATTGTATTGAGCATTGGGAGACTATGGGAAGTGCATAGGAGTCCATACAAAAGCCTATGACTTGGTTCAGGGATCTGGTCATGGACCTCTTGTTTTCCCTACAGAGCATACGATGTGACTGGAATATCTTTAGAATGAATGGGTAGAGGCATAGAGAATTGCAATAGGTGTGCTGTATGTTATGGATTGTCTGCACTGGAATTCTTGATTCTGATTGGTCAGTGGCAGCATTCAGCAGCCAGATATTTCCTAATATTTACTGTCACCCTGTATGTATATATTGGTACATTCGAATCCTCCTGGGAAGTTCGTATTTACGAGTTGGGAATTATGACATCAGGTGCGTTCAAGTCAGAAGCGACAGATAGATAGACAGACAGACAGATAGATATATAGACAGACAGATAGACAGATAGATACTTTATTCATCCCTTTAGAGAAATTCAAGCATCCAGTAGCTCACACAACACATAACAATTACAGACAATAGTGATTTTTTTTAGTATTTTTTTAGTTTGTTGTTTTTTTATTAATTTGTTGTTTTAAAATATGTAATTATATAGGTTTTTGTTATTTTAGTTTTAGTTTTTAGTTTGTTTTTTATATATATATTATTTATTTTATTTCAAGTAACAGTGTTATTATGGTTTTAATTAACTGTAACCCAGAGCAAGATGTTTTTTTTAAAGTTTTTATTAAATTTATGAAGCTAAATCAATGTAAATTTAATTGTTATATAGTCTATCATATTTGAACAGTACTATTGTGTTTTGTATATGCAACTTTTTATTTTATTTTTATTTTAGTTTTATTGTAAATGGAAAAAAAATAAATAAAATCATTAATTTCAGTACATTTACCATCAATACAGATTCTGCATCAGTTGCGTCCACCATTATTTTCTCACTGACACTCCCCCATCTTGGAAACTCTGGGCTTAAGTTCAGAGATTTCCGTTCATAATTATGACATTGTGGTGGTGTTTATGTGTGTTTAACTCGTTAATATGATCTTTCTGACATGACTTGAATGCACCATTAGTCTGTTCAATCAGATGATTGAAACTGGCGCTACTTACAACGAACACAACTTACACCATCTTGCATCTTAATTATCACTTGTAGTAAAAAATTATTTTAATTTGTTCATTGTTTTATGCAATTTTGTATTTATAGTAGCTGTGTAATAATGTGTAATAATGCTGGATAATGTACTGTCAGCCAGTCATTATCGCAAAATAAACCCCGACAGAGTCGTGGAGGAGTAGGCTACATTTATCCTTACATAATGTTCAAGTAAACAATATAGACATGCATAGACACCCGGATATGTCCTGATGTTGTTCTGTGTCGTTTAATGTCTTGAAGCTTGGGGGAGGTTTGAAAGATGGCAGATTGAAGATTCCTCAGATGTGTCCCAACCTACTTTACATCATGGTTCAAATGGTTACTGCGATAATCTTCTTACCATGACAGTGTATCCATGTTTGTGAAAACATTTCAATGTCCTGAAATGAATGAATCCGCTCCCTTGCCTTCCAGAAGCAATCACTTAAAGCGTAGGCCGTGTATTTCATTGGTCAGGCTGCGGAAAACACAAAGACTGCAAAAAAAGTCATTCATCTTGATTAAATATACATTGGCAGCGGGTCAGGGCTGCAGAAGGGATTCAGATTTAAACTGCACTGCTTCAGAAATTAATTTGATAGCTTCTGGTGTTTATGTGAGTTTTTGTGTGGGGTGTGTACATGTGTGCAGCTGTTGTGTGTGTGTGTGTGTGTGTGTGTGTGTGTGTTTATAAATTTCATTGAAGAATAGTCATGACTTCTTTCATTAGTGAAGTGGACCTGACTGCATTCATCTCTGTGTAAGGCCGACAACTTTGAGTGTTTATGACTGGAGGCACTATCAAACCACAAACCTCACTTCCTCTTTTCACTCATTGCATCTCACAAAGTTTTCACTCTGTGTGCTTTAAAAACCTTAGTTAGTTCATTTTAGCAGATGTTTGTTGTTTTGAAAACTAACCTTTATAAAAGTCATTAATTAAGATGCAAAGATTTATTTAGCACCAACATTGATTGTGATTTAATCTTTTTTGTTGTTGTTTATTTATTTTCTGGAATTAAGAAAATTTCTGTGTAGATTTTTGCTACAAAAAGCTATTGAACATTCCCACTTTTATAGTCCACTGGGGCATGTTGTCACATTATATGGTGTAAGATGTCTCACCTATTTTTAGTAAGTGTCTTTAGGTAAGTTTTAGTTATTTATTTTTTTTTTAATGATTTGGAAAAACATCTCTTATGCTCACCAAGGCTGAATTTATTTAACCAAAAACAGTAATATTTTGAAATATTATTATGATTTAAAATGTTTTATATTTTAATATATTTAAAAATGTTATTTATTTCTGTTATGGCAAAGCTCAGTTTTGACATGATCTCTCTTATGATTTTTTTTTTTTTTTTTTTTTTTTGGAACAGTAGTGAACATCTTTCTTTAATGGTGTTGAAATTATTTTTAAAAATTTGGGGAAATCTTTAATCTTTGTTTAATTAACTTAATCAACATATTTATGCCCTTGATCTTGATGCGCCAAAGACCATCTTGGCACATACTTGCAAAATAATTGATTTGCAGGCTCTTGGATGCCATTGCCTAGTTTTGCTTTTCCAAAGACATGAACTTTGATGGCTCGTTTTCCTCTGAAAATTGCTTGAACTTAAAGTTCCACCTCCAGCCTTCTGCCAAGAGGGGTATTCCATCAGAAAATCCCTCAATGATTACGATTACATAAATCATTTTACAACCCAGTGCGATTATATAAACGTGCCATGAATACATATCGAGGAATCTGAATCAATGTAATAATTTTAATTTAGGAGGAAACTATGATATTATGTATCTTTTAAAGCACTTTTGGCTTTAAACAGGTACCAGCTTTTACCTGCTTCTAGTTTTAAACTTTCACGTATGAGTTTTGTAATGCACCATAAGAAATCCATACGGTATAAAGACTAATCATTACATCAGTATTTCAGATTAAGCTCAGAGTAAAACTCCCTTATATAATGCTTGAATGCGCAGCACAGAATGCAATGCGTATTTGTATCAACAGATCATTTTATGAGAGCCAGACTTCCAATTTACAGATGGCTTATGGAAAACGGATGCAAGTTTTTCTATCAATAAATTATGATACCTGGATAAAGAGAGATGAGCATAAGACCTGGCCAGGCTGGAGTGTTTACTATAGACAGGATTAACCACCCATCACCAGTCATTTATCGGCCCTTTAGGATCTCAAAGAGGATCATTAAAAGAAAACAGCATGGCTTGGCATGGCCTTGTATTGGCATTTCCTATTTAACAATAATCTATATGCTTATCTGTGCTCCCTCGTGACCTTAACATGTCGTGAATCCAAAGGAGGTGTATTGACCTGTGCTGTAAGGATAAATACAAGCTTGTAATCCTCTCTTTCTCTCTCTTTTCAGCAGTGAGGTTTGGGTTTAAACTAAAATTCTAGACTAAATTAAGACAAACAAATATATAAAAAAATCCTGATATCTCACAACCAATTCATACGTATTTTACAAGGTGGCTAATTCGTACGAATTCGTATGACCTCATTCGTATGATTTTGTACGATTTGTTTATACCCCAGTGACGTGTAGGTTTAGGGGCGGGGTTAGGGGTAGGTCATTCGTATGAATTCATACGAAACTTGTAATATATACGATTAGCAAACATCGCACACATTCGTACAAGTGAGATCGTACGAGTGAGGTCGTACGAATTTGTATGAATTAGCCACCTCATAGAATATGAATTGCAATGAGATCAGGTTGGTTTTTACAGAATAAAACTGGCAGCTGTGGTTGCCAAAATAATTATGTAAAAAATATTGTAAAAATGTAAACAACTTTACAGAAAAATCTGTAAATTTTTACAGTTTAAAACTGTTGTAATTTACAAAACTGAGGGGAAAAAAGGTTTGAGCTTGATCTAAAATACTGGACTAACTTACACATAAATAAACAAATGCACTTAAAAAAAAACAAAAAAAAAAAACACTTGTTTTTACAGAATAAAACTGGCAGCTGTGGTTGCCAGAATAATTATGTAAAAAATACAGCAAAACATGCAAGCAAATTTACAGAACAACCTGTACATTTTACAGTTTATAACATTTGTAATTTACAAAAATGGAAAACAAGATTTGAGTTTGTGCTAAAATATTAGACTAAGTTATACATAAACAAATCCTGTGTTTTGTACAGAAAACTTGCAACTGTGGTTTTGTTAAAAAAAAAAAAAAAAAAAAAAAAAAACTTTACAGAACAAGCTGTACATTTTACAGTTTAAAATGGCTGTAATTCATAATTTTTAAAAAAAAAAAAATTATTTAAAATTTTTTTTGGCGAATTAGCTTAACCTGTAGACGGTTTTATCGGGCGCACGCTAACCTCCGGTCTGTGTTTGTTTATTGGTCTGGCTAGTGGTGCCGGCTACAAAAGCAGTTAAAGTTAAAGTGATGAGTAATGAAGTTGGTCTCAAGTTGTTGTGCTGTGGGATTTGTTTCCCATACGTATTTCTGAAGGAAGACTGTCTTTAGAAAATTTTCCATGTCATTTTCATTTCATCTTGCATGTTATATGCCTGATAAAGCAGCGTTTGTAAGCTCAGCGCTGCTTTGTGTTCAGCCGTTACCGGGGAAACCTCTATTTCTCCCGCTTTAAAGCACCTCCTGCTGGCAGAGAATGAATTTGTATTTTCAATAAGTCCATCTGATTTACGCAGCAAACAAATTTTGCTTGTTATCAAAAACAATCTACTCTAGAGGGACGTAGCTGTTGTTATTGATTCTATTTGGAAGTTAAGTTAGGGCCACAAAAGCACGCATGCGCAGTAACGTTTGTTATGTTGTTGACCTCAGGGGCACCACCATCTAAAAGTGTACATATGGCCAGTGACAGAGCAGCACAGACACTATTCAACCTTAACCCAGGGGTGTAAACACACTATGTGCCCCTGGACATAAAGTCTCGCCACACTCCGTATCTAGAAAAATGATGAAATATTAGCTGTCAGGTGTTGAAGGGGGCAGAATAGTCTGTGTGGATATTAGGTTAGAAGTGGTTTCTTCATTGTACCACTGGAGTCTGCGGAGAATCAGACCTCTCAGTCATACACACAATTTGTCACGGTAACACCAGGAAATGTGAATTTGATTGACATCGCTGAACTGTGCTTATGACAAGGACGATTACAACTGACGTATGATTGGCAGTTTACACGGGTGTATCATTCATCCGCAATAATTGAAAATAACAAAAACAAATAAACAGGAAACAATGCAACGCCGCATGCTGTGCAGCAAGAATAAGATTTGAGAGAAGACATTTAATGTGTATGCAAATGCACATGAAAAACACACGCAATAGTATCAGTGACATTGCGAGTATATTCACATTGACAATGACTTCTTGATGAACGTGTTCCTAATTCTATGTTTAATTTTATATTTAATCAATCATTTTTATAGCTTTGGGTTTTAAAGTCAAAGTTGCTGTGGTGGTGTAACTAGAGACAAGAAAGTCTAAAATATCATTTTTATTGTAGATATTTATTCATTTTTTATATCATGAATATTGTGATCAAGAATATTATATGAAGTTTTTTTGTAACTTTTATGTTTTAAATAAGTAATGCATACTGGATTTGTTATGTTCTTTATCTATTATGATATTATGTGTTCTGAAGTTTATTCAAGGTGTATGAAAATATATTTGATACACTTTTACTTTATGGTTACACCACTTGACAGTTTTTGAACCATTTGTTTTTGTTACTACTTTAAACGTATTTAAAACTACTATAAACATTTAAATACTATACTACAAACATATTTAAAAATTTTAATTAATCCAAACATTCTTAACAACTGGCACTTGTGAACTAAATTTTTATTTTATTTTATTTCATTTTATTTTATTTTAAATGTTTCTCCTTTTCAACATCTCAGACACCCGACATAATGTAATGCTAATATAGTACTACACATTTAGTAATTCTGAAAATATCAGTTTTCATTTTTCCTTTGTAAATTATAAGGTGACTTGTTCTTTTTACTCCCAAAAAACTGTATGTTTAACAGTATTTTACTGAATTATATTAAATGTCCTGATAGATTTATTAACTTTGTTTTAAATAGGTTATAGATATCTGTTATATACATATTGGTTCTTTATCTATTATAAAATTATGAAGAAAATTTGTACCTTTATCTTTTTTTTTTTTTCTTTTTTTTTTACCCTTGTGACAATGTGACAATGTTCCAAACCTCCTATCCAGCTTGAACAATGGATATGGAAAGCAAAAACATGTTTAAATGCAGGTTCTTGCAGAGCTGTATCACTGATACAGTATGAGATCATAAAAATAGTGAACTTAATTCGTCCCCTACAATGAGCAGAGCTGTTATGAGATCAAATCATCAGAGCGGCTTGCTTTAAATTGCATTACAGATCAATGTGAGACAGGCTGATAAATCAATGCCGCAACCAAAACAATATTATCACGTTGGCTTGTTGGCCATTTTTAAACTACTGTCATTTATCTTGCTAAAAGTATTGGCTGTTGCATGAGCTATTTTTTCCTCTACATGTGATCCGGAAAAAAAATGAACAAACATGCAAACAAACTGACAACGTTTTCAAATTACAGTAACTGAAGAATATAGTTGAGAGTGTATGAAATGGCTCGACAAGCCATTTCATTTTAAATTGCCTATAGTTTCATCAGACGCAAAACATGATTTGATACTTGCTAGTCATTTGTTGCTGGTATTAGAGGATGGGATGTTCTAGAGAGCATTTGATTGGACAAAAAAATTGTGTTGTGCAGGAAGAGGAACAGAATGTAAATAGTTGTAATTTTTAATTATATATTTTATTAATTGTATATCCACTAAAAGTTAATATAGTAAATGTTTAAGAGTACGCTAGCATATAGATATGAGGTTTATAGATAAATGTTTTTTTCCTGTTGCAGGCTAACAATCAGCCTTGCATGGCTTACTAACTGTTTTAAAAAATGAACTCTGGGAATTTTGGAGCATTTTCATGTTGAATAAACATAAGCAGCCCTCATGCGCTACAAATGACATGAGTACCTTACAAAGTACAGCAGCATTTTGTTTTTTCATCTACAGCTCATTTGCATGCAGCAGTTGTTAATTTTATTCCTGTACTTCATTCTGACTTAATAGTCAAAAAAATAAAAAATGAGAGTACTAGATGATAAAATGAATTTCCTTCCAACATGTAACGTTTCAGTATTAGAGTAAATTAAATATTTTCCCCTCCTTTTGAAATTCAACACAAACCAAAATGACATCTGTTTATCATCAATAATGCAATCAAATAGTTCAAAAGGAATATAGGCATCAGAGCACCATACACATAAACATTTATAGATTGTATTAGTCTGCTTTATTGGCATCATCACCTGTTTACAAATGAGACAATCTAGGTTTATGTATTAAAATAGTTTCCCCTTCTTTACATTTACTGTTTTATTTGAAGTCCTGAGAGCCTATGTTCTGATACACATACTGAGCAATCTCCTGCAGCTCTTTCTTGTCTGAGTAAAGGCCGTTTTTGCTGATAGAGAAACACTCTTGTGGAAAATTGGAATGCTGGGTATTTGTGGGGGCGATATCTGTTACTAATTAAAACTGAGCATTTTGACTGCCAGAAGAGACATCTCAATATGACTTGTTGCACATGAGAGGAGTTATGTAAGGGCAAATGTGATCACTTTTAGACTTGTAAGTCAGCATTTCTTATCAGAGGTCATTGAGAGATTAAAACAGTGCTTCGCTCATGGGATTGTGTTATTTTTTGTCTGTACACTGTAGTATTCAAAGTTAACACATTTGATTCATGCATACAGAGTGCTCAGGCTTGTTTGACCTCACCTCAACCTCATATTTTGCAGTTTAACAGTATTTTTGCTCTATATTGAATTAAATGTTGATAACCATGACATTCACTAACAGGCTTATTCACACTAAGTCCAAATTTTTTCGGCTTAAGATACATGCATGACTGGACTTTAAATGATACATTTTTTATAATCTACTTGTCCAAATAATTGTATGGTGGTCTGATTTTTTTAAATTATCCTAATCTCATATAATTCATTAAAGGAATAGTTCACCCAAAATTAAAAAAATTTGCTAAAAATTGACTTACCACCAGGCCATGCAATATGTAGATGTGTTTGTTTCTTAATCAAAACAGAAATTTAGCATTACATCACTCATCAGCGGATCCTCTGCAGTGAATGGGTGCCATTAGTATGAGAGTACAAACAGCTCAAAAAACATCACAGTAATCCACAAGTAGTCCACACACTTCGCTTGTAAACAGTGCTTGATCTGTGCATATTTCTCTCTTGATTCAGATGAAACCACTTTTTTTTTTACTGGCGAAAGCAACATTTTGGATGGAGGACTCATATATTTGCTGGAAGCAATGGTTTGAAGTTAAAAACATCTTACTGATGGATTTGTTTAATTCTTTAATGATTTGTGTATTACTTGTGGATTATTGTGATGTTTTTATCAGCTGCTTGAACTCACATTCCAAGGGCACCCATTCCCTGGAGAGGTGAGAAAGTGATTTAATGCTAAATTCCTCTAAATCTGCTCTGATGAAGAAACAAACTGCTCTACATCTTGGATGGCCTGAAGGTGAGTACACTTTTAGAAATGTTCATTTTTGGGTGCACTGTACCTTTAAGGTATCTGAACCTTTAATAGAACTGGTCTGAGCAGATCTTGTGTTTTGCAGGCCAGCTATCATTGGTTATTGCATTGTTCATTTGCACTGAACTTGATAATCACATCGATCGTATTCAGAAAGCAACAGCCAATGTGTTTTCAGGTGTATGGATGTTGTGCAAAGCTGTAGGCTGAGTGCATTTAGCAGTGGATGTTTTAATGAAAGATGAGTATCTGTTTCTCCCCAGGCAGTCTCTGTGGTAATAAGCATTTTCACTTAAAATAAAGTGGGGTATTAATCTTCCCGGCATCCTCTCTGTTATGTGTGCAAATTACTTGTCTGCCATAAACATATTATAGTAATTTGTAGTGAAAAATAAAATATGCTGAGGATGAAAAGCCATTTCTTATACCACGCAAAACCTTAGCAGTGCAAAGGATTTTATTAAATAATATACATCTATACTCCTTGCTTCTTGACTGGTTTTCACTTCAGGACCCGGATTTTACATCTGACACTGATAAATTGTGATCCAACAAAATATCAGAGCTGTACATTGTACAAAAGTAAACAAAAATATGTGATCTTGAATTTGTTAAAATTGTAATGAACAAACACTGTGCCAAATATTATATTAGGCAGCTCAATATGCAAAACCAGATATGGGCATCTTTCCAATTTGGCTGGCTTTTGCCAAATGATAGATGAATTTCAACTAAAAACAATGTTCGTAGATTTGATTAGACACGCAACTTTTGATATTAGAATAAACTTGGTTTGCAAACTATTTGTATTAGATAATAGCAGTGCCATAGCAGCAGTAAAATAAAATAAATGCATACATATACAACGAAATGGCTATTTTGCAGGTAAATGAAGCAGGGATGCACATTACATGTCCACATATATGTACTATTGCTCATTTACAGGGATGATGTGAGATCACATGACATAAATGGGATCATAAATTTCTCTGATCGTCACTCTGTTTTGTAAATGTGCACATTTTATTACCATTATAAGACAGTCATGGTTCACGGCTGATTGTTAATGTGTTGGTATAGCTGTAGACACTTAACGTTCTGACTTCTTTGAGTAATGAGGCTAGATTTTACGAGAAAGAATAGAGCTGTTCAACATGCCGAACAAATTAAGATCTTAATAAAGCTGAGAGGATCAGTGTTTTAATCATGTGTAATGAATGAATTTTGATAAGGGTACGTGTCATTAAGAAAGAGAACTTCAGTTGTATTGTACAGTAGCTCTTACATCTGATATCGCTGATAGAAACACTGTGGAATGGCTCTTATGTGGTTTCTACCTTTTTTTCAATTTGGATAATTCAATTCCTCCTTCCTTTGTTAAGTCTGAAGTATTATGCAAACCCATGTCACCATGGCATAAGCCAATGCTTGATTAACCATCAAAACAGGCACAATAATCCTGGATTAAGCTAATGAATCCTACAGTGTGCTGTTTTTGTTCCTCCAAAGATCATGTCTTTGTGATGCAAGATATTTGTAGCGTTAAAGTCATCTGATTTTAATGGTTTATGATTTTAAATGTCTTTTTAAGGTACACACACACTTGATATGCCTATGATTTTAAACTTTTTCAGGTATACTTATATATATTTAAATATACCTAAAAAAAAAAAAAAAAAAAGCCATTTAAAATCTTAAAATGCACAAGTGTGTGTTTGTTTATGTTTATGTTCATAAAATGCAAACAAAATGACAAATTAATGCCTTAGATCCTGCTAAACTGTTGAGGAACATTTGGATAGCAAAACAGCTTGGTTATAGCTTGGTTTTGGTAGAATTTAATGAGAAATATTTGAGTTTATTTTAAAATATCTGGCTGTTGATTGCAGACTTTGGCATCTTGGCAAATCCAAGCACAGTTTGTGACATTTATGATATTTCTTTTGAAACTCTAGAGGAAATGTGTGAGACTACAGGGGTCTTTTTCTCTCTGAAAAGCAGGAGAATTCCAACAAAATTCTCTGTTTTCTTGATGTCATTGCAATGATGTCTAGGAGAAATAATTACGATGTTAAAGAGATGGACAGCTTATCGCTTGCTGTTTTTTTGGATGAGTTCTGCATGGTGCCATCCAGCTGACTTCTGTTTGATTGTTGTTTATGTGCGTCGCTGAGTTTTTGCACAAAAATCTTTACAGTTCTGTCTCACTTTTAATTTTGTACGTCCTGTTTTTGGCATATACAGCAGAATTTCAATACATGCAAATCCAGGCTGGTACCCTATCTAGAAGAAACTTGGATAAACTAGTTTTCTCCACCTGAGCTATTTTCTAGTTTTAAATTCTCTTAAGGCGCCCCAGGGCATCTTGGACAATCAATATGTGAGCAGCAACACCACAACTTTGTGAATACTTAAAAAAAAATTCCTTAAATAAATTCTAGGATGCAAGAAAGCATAAATCAAAATAGGAGCTTCAGAAGTGTGATCGAGTGAGGCAGAATGAAACTCTTATCGCTGACTAGTGTCCTGCACCCAGCTTCACTACAGAAGTAACAGATATAGATGAGGTCAACATACTGAAGCATTGCCTGAGGGTTTAAAAACCACAATATTCCATCAGGACATAAAGAATGGCAAAAAGAAAAGGTTGCTTCTGTTCAACAGTGTCAGCTCTATCTCTAGATAAATAAAATACTTTTTTTATTTTTCCTCCTACAGTTTGTAGACTAGAAATTTTCAGCACAAGTCAGAATAATAAAAAATCGTCATTTTATTTATATTTATTTATTTATTTATTTATTTTACAGAATGTCAGGCTAATTCCAGAATGATAACAACAACTCCAACCTTTATTTAAAAAAAGAACGGCGTATCTCACATAAGCTGTAGTGACAAAGGTATCTGCCGCATTAACCTTAGGAGCGTAGGCGACTTGGCTAGATGTCGGATCAACATTCCAGAACGAAGGTGGGAAAGTGACATCTTGACTCATTTCTACACCTGCTTGATATATTCTCTTTGATCTGATAATCTGGACATGTGCAATAATGGCAGAGTTTTTTCCGTTTTAAATTACTGGTAAGTGTCAGTAAGGAACATGAATGTTCCAAAATCAGTTTTTATGCTTTGCATGCAATTATGCCCATAACAGACAGTAAAAGGTCATTATGAAGATAAAAAGACATTTGATATCTAAAATGGATGTCAAGATCCTCTCTTAAGAACTATGTTTTTAATAAACTCTTTAGGTACTGATTGGGCTGTCTGTGAATAATAGAACAAAAAGTCAAACCAGACTCTTCAGGCAAGAAAATTGCTTGTGACTTAAAAATAGACTTCTTTTATAGACTAGACTAAAAATAGACTAGTCTTTTTTCATTTTCTTTAACTTAACACACTGTTCTCATCTCTGTCCACTCATGCCATTTTGACAACTTGTTGAAAATTTACTAACTCTCAGGTTATCCAAGATGTAGATGAGTTTGTTTCTTCATCAGAGCATATTTGGAGAAATTTAGCATTCTATCACTTGCTCACCAATGGATCCTCTGCAGTGAATGGGTGCCGTCAGAATGAGAGTTCAAACAGCTTTTCACTTCACAAAACACTAATTGATGGACTGGATGGATTTTTGAACTCTCTAAAATGGTGTATACGAAAATGCTTTGAATGTTGCTAATATTGTGTTTTTCAGTGTATATCCAAACACAAATGTATGTGTAAATGTTAAGTATAATCACCTAGGAATAATGAGATCATGCTGTAATGAGACTTTGAGTGATTTTGCTATTCTATGATTTGTTTTTGCCAACAAGAGATTTAATAATAAAAACATGCACTCAAATCATGTTAGAAATTGTAGACATTCTAAGAAAGTTTGACTCATGCAATTCATATTCTTCATGATATGATGCATTAGGCACTGCTGCAATTTATATACAAAAGCTTCCCTTTTCACAGTGTACATTATTAGTGGTTTTGCTTTCAAAATGTGACATTTTTACCGGCAATGCATCAAATGTGAAGCCTGCTATTAACACTAGAGCATCCAGCAGTAGGAACCCCCACACAACTGATCATAACAGCCGGACGTGAAATTCCTGTATGCATGAACAGTGTTTTATCCAATTAAAAGGTCTTGTGCAATTGACCATAGGTCATAAGGTCAAATCTTAGGTGTTATATGCTCAATAGCATTTGCTAAAATTAATCTACTCTAATGGGAACTGAAAAAGCACTGATACAGAATCATCAAATTCAATGCAGACGTTCTCCACAGTCCCCCGTGTTTCTTTATGCAGCAATATGAGTTCTTAAGTGAATGATTGGAGCATTATTTTAGGAGAAAATGAGTTGGAACGTTACATTTTTACTTGGGTGCGGTGGTTACATAAAGGAAAAAAAAAAAGATATTTGGGACATTGTCTTAGTAAGCTATCTTAAACCAACCTCCTGGGCAAAACTGAGGCTTCAGAGGCTCCTCTATATTACAAACTAACTTGATGCTTTCTCAGCATGCTAGAGAATGATTCAAGTAAAGTGAAGAGTCAAAAGTGCAACATTTATTTTTCAGGAGAACACAATGGTCCAAGACGTCCCGTTTAGAGTGTACCCAGAGGTCTTGACATGGAGCGGTTGGGAAAAGGGGTGCTTGGGAATGAGGTGGCAAAATTGGGGGGGGAAACAAAAGCTGTGTGTCAACAGTATACAACTCAGAGCTTAATTGCTGAGCAATGGCACATTTCTGTGGCTCTCTGGAGACAGAGGCTGCGTTATTAGATGGTAATGTGTGGTGATTGAGAGCTCCAACGAGCATGATTCTGCCTTGGGGTATCTTCCTTCTCCTGTTTAATTCCCCAGACGAACCTCAGCGGGGTAATTTGGAGGAGCCCAATAGATGGCTCAGCTCATTACAGTGGCCTTTGCTGGGCGGATGCTACGCTGAAAACTCGATGGCCAGGGTCTACCAGGCAGGGATGTATTGATCCGCTGCCAAGATTCGTAATATCAACTCCTGTGGGCAGATTTCGCCGGCTCTTCATCTTGCAGACGTTCCTCGGAGTCTTGTCCTGTTTTATAACAACCTGACAAGAGGCATATGCCCTTAACTTTCTTAATTAATACGTTAATGAGAACTTTTAGCCACACATTTGCTTGTGTCTATGTGTGTGTTTCTTGTCAGATTTTTTAGTTTTAAGCATCCAGTCTTCTTGAGATGTCTTTAAGCAACTGCAGCCGCATCTCAACACGTCTAATAACCGAAGCTGGGCATGACCCCATTATGGCCCAAGGGTGGAAAGAATTAACGCGGCAGACTTTCGTATGCCAGAAAAATTTCATCAAGAGGCACTCTCGATGTTTAGTCGTCCTGGTTTTTGACTCCAGGACGTGTTCGACTAATTAAGCAAAAATTACAGTGAGGCTGTTACTCGAAGGTCCTTCTGTGCCAGAGCATTTCACGCCTTGCATTTTTAATTGTAATGCATTATCCATTGACTTACCTCTGTTTGAAGGCCATGTCTAATGAACTAGACACTGCAAGTGAAGATATTGACCATTAGTATACTTACATTGGGTACAATACATTGCTAATAATTGTGGTATTAACGTAAGCAATTCATTTTTTTTATTTAAATAATGGACTAGAAGATCCTGAAAATTGATTCATGAAATTTAGAATTTTATATTATTATTATTATTATTATTATTATTATTATTATTATACATAATTTATATTATATATTATGTTATTTATTTAAATTTTTCAGTGTTATTTTTCACAAGCTTATGGTACATGCTACATTTACAAATATTAATAATTGCACTGATGTAAGGAGTTAATCATTAGTTGTAAATAAATCATGAATCAAATTTCAGGATTCAGGAAACTTTTGCTGTCAATCATAATTTATATTAACGATTAATGGCTTATCTTAACACTGCAATTATTAATATATTTTTAATTGTACCATAAATTGCTTGAAAGTAATATTGCTTGTTATAATAATAATAATAATTATTATTAAAAACTATTTAAGTAATTTATTGTACATCTAAAAATAATAATCAATGTTAATAATTGTGGTGTTAATGTAAGAAATTAATTGTTAATTTAAATAACTGACTAGAAAATCCTGAAAGTTGATTTATGACATTTAAGAATATTATAGTTGTTGTTATTTAAAGTTTTAACATTTCAGTATTATTTTTATGGTATATTTAAAACACATCAATAATTGCAGTGTTAATGTAAGTTAATTGTTAATTTTAAATGATTGACAATAGAAAATCCTGAAAGTCAATTTAAAATAATAATCATTGGTAATAATTGTGGTGTTACTGTAAGCAATTAATTGTTCATTTAAATGATGATTGATTAGAAAACAAAAAGTTGATTTATCCAATTTCATTAGTAGTAGTAGTAGTAATATTAAAGTTTATTTATTTATATATTTATTTATTTGACAAGTGTGAACCTGTTCTCGTTTGTCTGATAGTAAATGGTAAATTGGCCACATATAGGTTTGTGAAGGACAAAAGGGTTGAAATATGTGCTTTCAAGTTAGAAGCAAGCATTCAGTGAGTATACAGTGGATATAAAAACTCTACACACCCCTGTTAAAATGCCAGGTTTCTGTGATGTAAAAAAAAATGAGACCAAGATAAATCATTTCAGAACTTTTTCCACCTTTAATGTAAACTATAGCCTGTACAACTAAATTAAAAAACAAACTGAAATCTTTTAGGAAAGGTGGAGTAAAAATAAAAATCTAAAATAATGTGGTTGCATAAGTGTGCACACCCTTAAAGTAATACTTTGTTGAAGCACCTTTTGATTTTATTACACCACTCTGTCTTTTTGGGTACGAGTCTATCAACATGGCACATCTTGACTTCGCAATATTTGCCAACTCTTCTTTGCAAAAATGCTCCAAATCTGTCAGATTGCGAGGACATCTCCTGTGCACAGCCCTCTGCAGATCACCCCACAGATTTTCAATCGGATTCAGGTCTGGGCTCTGGCTGGGCCATTCCAAAACTTCAATCTTCTTCTGGTGAAGCCATTCTTTTGTTGATTTGGATGTATGCTTTGGGTTGTTGTCGTGCTGAAAGATGAAGTTCCTCTTCATCTTCAGCTTTCTAGCAGAAGCCTGAAAGTTTTGTGCCAATACTGACTGGTATTTGGAACTGTTCATAAATCCCTCCACCTTGACTAAGGCCCCAGTTCCAGCTGAAAAAAAACAGCCCCAAAGCGTGATGCTGCCACCACCATGCTTCACTGTGGGTTCCTTTAGTGATGTGCAGTGTTGTTTTTTCACCAAACATACCTTTTAGAATTCTGACCAAAAGGTTCAACTTTGGTTTTATCAGACCATAACACATTTTTCCACATGCTTTTGGGAGACTTATAATGTGTTTTTGCAAAATTTAGCCGGGCTTGGATGTTTTTCTTGCCACCCTACCCCATAGCCCAGACATATGAAGAATATGGGAGATTATTGTCACATGTACTACACAGCCAGTACTTGCCAGAAATTCCTGCAGCTCCTTTAATGTTGCTGTAGGCCTCTCTGGCAGCCTCCCTGACCAGTTTTCCTCTCATCTTCTCATCAATTTTGGAGGGACGTCCAGTGCTTGGTAATATCACTGTTGCACCATATTTTCTCCACTTGATGATGACGGTCTTCGCTGTATTCCATGGTATATCTATGCCTTGGAAATTCTTTTGTACACTTCTCCTGACTGATACCTTTCAACAATGAGATCCCTCTGATGCTTTGGGAGCTCTTTGCGGATCATGGCTTTTGCTGTAAGATGCGACTAAGAAAATGTCAGGAAAAGCCTACTAGAACAGCTAAACTTTATTTGGGTTTAATCAGAGGCACTTTAAATGATGGCAGGTGTGTACTGACTCCTATTTAACATGAGTTTGAATGTGATTGCTTAATTCTGAACACAGCCACATCCTTAGATATAAGAGGGTGTGCACACTTATGCAACCACATTATTTTAGTTTTTTATTTTTACTCCATCTTTCCTAAAATATTTTAGTTTGTTTTTTAATTTAGTTGTACGGGTTATAGTTTACATTAAAGGTGGAAAAAGTTCTGAAATTATTTATCTTGGTCTCATTTTTTTTTTTTTTACATCACAGAAACCCGGCATTTTAACAGGGGTGTGTAGACTTTTTACATCCACTGTAAGTGCTTTTTGTCTATCTCCCCGGGAAGATCACTATCTAGTGGCAGGATGCACTATAAGTTGACCTTGGTCTGTATGCTGAAACAATCTTCCCTTCTACTGTGTTGGCATTTCACATCACAAACCAATCTAGTTTAAGAGCTTTTGGGCTTTTCTTTGATGAATATCTTGCAGGCTGTAGTCAAGTCAAGTCAAGTCAAGTCACTATTATTTGTATAGCGCTTTTAACAATGCAAATTGTGTCAAAGCAGCTTTACACCAGCTTGATATAAAGCTGGGTGGCTTTACATCAGCTTTACAGTATTTAGACGGGGAAATAGTGTGTCGAAATAGTGTCATTCTCCTCTGGCCAGACAAAATCAGCAGTTTAAATCTAGGTTGCAGCAGAATCAGATTGTGCAAAGGACTCATCTGGTTCCTGTGGTCTTGTCCCGATGGCCGTCTAGGAGACAGGGTCTTTACAGGGGATCAGTCTCTGAGGCTCATCTAGTTGTCCTGGTCTCCGCTGTAGCTGAAACGGTTGGCTGTATTAATGACAATTCCATATGTTTTGCATGATTTGGCATATGGCCCCATTTTTAAGATGGCAGAAAAAGGGCACCTCGTTATTCCATGATGAATCATCAATGAGCCCCTCCCCACCCCAATAAAAGGTTATTTTTTACTTGTGTAAGAGTGATGTGTCTGCATTTGCATTGAACCTCTAATGTGCAACCCTGCAATTCAGAGATACTGTTCCAAACAACAGTGCAGTTCTTACTGAGGATAAATTTGTGAATAATTTCTATTGTTTTGGTAATGACAACAGTATCCATTTACAGCAGACAAAGCGATATAAATACACAGAAGACTCTAGAGTCTTTCACAGGTCATCACAAATTTCCCACAGACAGCCATCTTTTAGCCAGACAAAGCAGAAAAAAACTAGACAAAAGACTCGGTTTTCTCTTAATCTGTATTCAAATGCGTCATCATTGTGTTTTTGCTGGGGAATCTCACTTTTGTACAAAATGTAAAGTATTTTTACCTCAGTATTGGTTGATGCATAGTAATCAAATACAATTAGACATGCACTTCAAGTCTGCTTTATACTTCTCAGTAGTTTTTGGGCACAGCCCCTTTTGCATAGCAAGCAGACACATCCTGAAACAGATTTTTATGTCATTAGTTTCACCTAAGAATAACAGAGTCACAGCTAACTTCTAGAGAACTTATACAGAGCTAAAATTGTTAATAATAATAATGCTAATATGTTATAATAATAATAATACAGTTGAAGTATTATTTATTGTTTATTGTTACTGAAAATTTAAAGTGTTTTCATTTGTTTATAAATAATATTTGGATTGTTGTTGATGATGCTAAAATACTAATTATCACTAGCAGTTAATATTAGTTCTGTTCTTTTTTCAAATCCATTTTTAACAAACTTATGGTACAAAGAAAAAAAAATGTAAATTATGAATAAAATGATTATTAATTGTGGTATTACTGTAAGAAATTAATTATTTTAAATGGTGACTGACTATAGAAATTTCTGAATGTTTTATTTATTATTATAGATAATGTAGTAGTAGTAGTAGTAATAATAATAATAATAATAATAATAATACAGTTGAAGTATTATTTAACATTTTAATATTAAATATTTTATTATTGAATGTTTTTGGCATTTTTTGCTGATAAATATTGTTGTTGATGATTAGGCTGATACTGTCACGATTCCACAGGGGAGACGGAAACCAGGAACGGGGAGACGTGGAATAAATCAAAACAAAGTTTTTAATTAAATCAAAACAGGTAAGTTCAACACAGGCTGGGAACACTCACACGATAGACAGGAATGACATATAATACTCGACAGGAAACACAGGGCAGGACACACTATAAGTACACGACATAATGAGATAATTAAACACACACAACTGGAACATAATTAACTAATAATGACAGGAACAGGAAACTAACCAAATATGGGCATACAAGAGGAAGGGAAACACAAGACAATCCTGACAGATAATAATTATTATTATTATTATTATTATTATTATTATTTTATGTTTTTAATATTATTTTTAACAAAGTTACAGTGCAAAGATTTTTTAAAATAATAATCATTGTTAATTGCAGTATTCATTTAAGTAATTACTGATGTAAATGATGACTGACTATAGAAAGTTGAATTATTTTTTATTATAATTATGAATATTGTTCTAGTATTGATAACCTTTAATTGTATTAATAATCATAATTTAACTTTAATAATAATAATAATAATAATAATATTAATTCACATTTCTATATTAAGTATTATTATTATTATTATTATTATACTGATTTTATCAGGACCTCAGAAGTTTTAACTATCATATTTGAGAGCTGTTGAATTTTGCAAGGAGGGCCCGAAGTACAAGCTACAGTTGTGCCTACACACCTCCAGCTCTCTCTCCTGATATCTCTCTCAAACACATGTTTAAAAAACATCTTCTTCTGAGCCTTAACATAGACCATGTGAAATTTGATGGGGAAAAAGTGTTAAAATACACCAACGGGAAGGCAGCATTGGAAAGGTGAAGCTGAGTTGCTCTGTCTCCGCAGTAGTGTCAAGCCCTAAAGTGCTTGGACGACTGTGTCAGGACTCTCGCAGGATTTAAATGTGAAATACATGAGGAAGCTAAGGTTGAATAATGTCATCTTGGCTCTCTGGATCGCTGCAGTGCAGATGTTGGCGGTTCAGGTCAGAAATTAAGTGCATAACCTAAGTGCATTTCCATCAGACAGCCTCACTGAGTCGTGAGCGGTTCCTCAGATGGGGTTTACTGTCCATCATTCGTCAGAGTCATGTAGGTTTTATACAGTGCACAGCATAAATGAGTACACCCCCTCTGAATAAATATAAAAGATGTATTTTCTCAATGATCACTAATATAATTAATGGAAAGGATATATTTTGTTGTTTTTATTAAGTATATGCCAATATTCTCTGTAAGATAAGTAAATTAGCCAATTTTGTTTAAATGAAGGATTGCAGAAATTAATACACCCTAGATTTAATCCAGCAAATGTATAATATTCTAGTACTTAGTATGCCCTCCAGAACTTTAAGTATACTGCTCTGACCCTTCTTGGCTGTGAGTGTACAAGTTCATGACAAATTTTCATATCTGTCCCGTTTAACTCCTGGAGTACGACCTCCTTAAATGCTCTGGTCTTTAATGGGGAGTTTTGCTCAGCTCGTCTCTACAGAATCCCCCACAGCTGCTCAAGAGCGTTAAGATTGAGTGAAATACATGTCCACTGAAGGATTTTCACCTTGGGAGAATGAATATCTTCATTGTCATGCTGAAAAAATGCCCAATAACGCAGGGAATGAGGGGAGGGTAGCATCTTCTGTTTCAAGTTTTTGTATTATATCACACAGTAGTGTGTGAATTCATGACAGCATTGATAAAGCACAACTCCCTCACACCTTCAGCACACACTCATCCCTATATAAGAGCTTTACTACCACTGAACGTCACTGTGGGTACCAAGCACTTCTCACTGTACTCCTAGCAACACCAGAACATTTTGGATGCTTTTGGATCTGAAATGATTGACTTGGTCTCTTGAGACCAGAGTATGGATTCCCAGAAGTCTCTATTTTGTAAATATGGGCCTTGGAAGAGGTTAAATCAGTTTATTTTGCTTTGCCTACAGTAGGTAATTCTAGTGGTGACAACAACCATGTATGTCACTTCTGCAGGCTGCGTCATACTCTGTGAGATAAAGTGTCACTCTTTTCATAGCTTTTGCCGGCTCTGAGACACTTGCATGTTATTTCTCCTGCTATTTTTCTAACAAAAATTCACTCATCACTAAATGAAAACTTAAAGTGAAGACCTGATTATTTCAGGAGCCTTGTCACAAGTCCATTGTTTTTGAATGTTGGTGCTACTTCTGCTATATTTTCACACTTAAAACAATAATTTGGTATTCCTCTTGTACCATTGTCCTCTTTTATGCTAAGAAATAAGTCACCTGGCAGTTCTCTCCCAAGTGGTTCCACTGCTACCAGCATTAAGTCTGAGTATGATTCAGTGGGCTATATAACACTTTTAATTGTCAGGAAATTACTTGTCTTTAAAAGTTTTGGTTCAATATACTTACCTGTTGATCAAAAATAGCCTTAAACCTATACACTTTTTTTTAAGTAACTTTCAGGAGGGTGTACTCATTTTTGCAACGCAACATTTTATCACTTTGATAAGAAAATCTTATTTTGCTGAATAATTTTGACATTCTTCTTTGGTAATTGATCAAGCAGGCTTGTTGGAACATTATATCTCCAAAGAACCCTGACATCTAAGTAAAGAGTAATTACTGAATTTAAGTTTTAGAGGGGGTGTAATCATTTATGCTGTGCACTGTATGTAATATGAGCAAAGTCATATTTAGGATAAAGTCATTTTTATCTGTGATAGGAAGCCGTGATTGTGAGTGTATTATTGATGGGCATCAGTCCATGTCTTTAAATTCTTGACGTGCACAAGAACAGATGTCTGCAATTCAGACTCACTGGAAAAATAATTTTCTTCAACATGATGTTACATTGCTTCTTGTAAGTTTCGTGACACTTTCAAAGTGAAATGTTGTGGTGCTAAAAGCACATTCAGTTTTATTCAAAACAAATGAATGTGAATGTGGTAATATCTTATTACACTGTTTGTTGTAGGTATCGCAGCAGTTTGGAAATGAGAAAAACAAAGTGACGTTAAAAGGTTAATGTTATTTCGCAAAAATAATGTATCACCTACACAAAACTGTACACTGTAAAACTGGATAAGTTAATATAACTCAAAAAATAGTTGAAACATTACATAAAAATTTTTGTTATATTAACTCATTCTGAAATAAATTAAAAAACAGGTTAACACAGACAATTTAAATGCAAGTTACTCTTTTAATAAGTAACCACAAATCATTAACAAAACATCAACATTAAATTTTTTGTCAAATGGAAATGCATTCTCCAAAACAGTGCAAAGCCCTTGAGAAATGAGCTGAGATAATAACTGTCACTTTTAGAAGTGGACAATATGGATATCTGGATGTCACCCAGCTGTAAACACTTCCCTAAAATAGGAACACTTCCAAAATTCACATCTAACACTAACTTTAGAAATATAAAAGTTGTACTAGAATAGAATATAAGAGAAAGATTTCAAAATAGAGCAATGGATTTTTTTTTTAAACTGTCATTTCTATATTTAAACATTGTTAAAAAAAAAAAAAAAAAGAAATACACAATGCATTAAAAGTGACAGAACTGAAAGTTTAAATGAATTGACAAATAAAGGAGTACCTTTGTAAGCTCTGTTCAAACACTGAGGTAACTCTACTGACAAAAGTTCATTTTTAAGACTCAACACTCTGGGTCTCAGCTTCCCATCCTCCAGACCCATCAAGACTTTCTGGGTAAAGTCAAATGTATTGTCCAACTCTTTTGGGGAACTTAGATCCAAGGCGTACGTTAGTCCAAAAAGCATGACAATTGCATGAGCCAACATGGGGAAATCGTTAACTATGTTACCCAAAGTGCAACTTCAGTCTTCTCTGAGCAGAAGAACTTAGCAACTGTCACTAATGGAGAGGAAACAAAGTGATACATCAGCGTCTGGTTCATCAGATTGTTCTACCTGAAGACAAAAACAGAGAAATGTTATTCTAAACTTGCAAAGGCTGACTGCTAATAAATGACATATAAATGACAATAAATGCGGGGAAGTTGTGGCCTAATGGTTAGAGAGTTGGGCTAGTAACCTGAAGGTTGCCGGTTCGATTCTCACACCGGCAGGAATTGAAGGTGGGGATTGTGAATGAACAGCACTCTCTCTGCCTTCGATACCATGACTGAGGTGCCCTTGAGCAAGGCATCGAACCCCCAATTGCTCCCCGGGCGCTGGAGGAATGGCTGCCCACTGCTCCGGGTGTGTGTTCACGGTGTGTGTGTGCGTTTGTTCACTATTCACTGCTGTGTGTGTGCACTTGGATGGGTTAAATGCAGAGCACCAATTTCGAGTATGGGTCACCATACTTGACAATATGTCACGACTTTCACTTTCATATATTTACATCTACTCCAAACCATTCTATCCCATACAATAACTACAATTAATTGATAGCCTATATTCAAAACCTGGAACTAGAACCTGGATGACATGTGAATGGCAGGTGAGACTGTTGATAACCGAACAGTTTCAGGTTGCATTGATTTTCATTATATTTTTTCCATACTATGAAAGCCAGTTAGAACAAAAACGGTTTGGTTACCAACAGTCTCTCCAGCCATTCAGGTGTCATTCAGGCTGTAGTTCCAGGTTTTGAATATATCCTTTACAATTGCAGTAATTCTTTGGTGTTCTGCAAAAGTGTAAAAGAGGACTAGGTAGCACTTTCATTTTTAATGATCTATCTCTCTAAATTCTAAAGGTGATGATACACTGAGAAACTTTTTTGAGCAATGTTGCTTGGGCACTTTCCCATTGAGAATAGGCAACAAATTTCTATCCGGATACTTTAGATTGGTTGTGTGCCCTGTGTCTCACCTTTTTCCCAGCAAAATTGCTCAAAATGTCGCCCCGTGTATCATAGGCTTAAGCGACATGATCACTTACATCCCATATCTTGAGAAGGTTAGAGTCATCCTCAAGCAGATAGGCGGAGGGAGCACGGAGGACAGCAGTTCATCATACATGGATGTCAATATTTCCTTCAGTGTGAGAATTAGAGACTTGAGTATGAGAATCTTAATTTAACATGGAATCTAATCGGCACAGCCACACAATATTATGCATCACCCTAAAACGTCTGTATGTATGACAATACAACTGAAATCACTCAAAATCAACTGCAGTTTATTTATCAGCCATTAAGAAGAGTAACCACTGACCTGAAGTGTCACATATCCTGAAAAGCTGACTTAGTACTTCAGACACTTTTCCTGTTGGATCAACTTTATTGACATTCATAATTTTGAGAAACTCAGAGCAGATCTGCACAAATTAATAAGCAATTAAGCCAAGGTATATGTACAGTGTACTGTTTAAAAAAAAAAAAAAAAACACTGCAAAATAACAAATTTTGAACTTCGACTGTCAACTACAAGTATAAACCTGACACACTGAAAAAGAATAAAAAAATAAATAAATAACATTTTGTCCTCTTGGAATTATAAGGTTCTATCTGCATTCCAAGTAGTTTTGAGATATTGAGCTGTGTACTGTGACTGTGTAGATAGAACCTTTTTGTTTTTTAAATTAAAAGTCCCAAAATGTACACAACATTAAAAAATCTATCACATAATGTATATATGTATAAGTTGTCACAGAATAAGAATATGTGAATAACTCAATTTTGACAAAAATGTCAGATAGAACCTTATAATTCCAAGGGGACGATTTGCTGTCAGTTTACTTACCCTTCGGCCAACCAAGATGTAGGCTACTTTCTTTCTTTAGTAGTACACCAAATATGATTTTTAACTGAAGTCTATTGGTGATTCATAAAATTCAAGTCAACAGGTGCCACCACTTAGTAAAAAAGCAGATACAGACAACAGATTATAACATTATAATGTTATAACATTATGACCAGGAAAACGAGAGTCTGGAGCTCAAGATTTTTGTGCCACCATGGGTATTCATTTTGTGTTGCTTGTTTGTTTTTGTTTTTTTAACCCACAAAGTGAGGGTCACCAAGGACCATTTAGTTAGTTATGAATCACCAAGGACCATTTAGTTCCAAGGAGTTCAGCTAAAAATGTGTTCTACTGAAGAAAGAACATCAGCTACTTCTTGCATGGCCAGAGAGAGAATAAATTAACTAATAATAACTAAAATAACTATTACTTTAAAGGGATAGTTCACCCAACAATGAAACTTCTGTCATTAATTACTCACCCTCATGTCATTCCAAACCTATAAGACCTTTGTTCATCTTCGGAACACAAATTAATATATTTTTGATCAAATTCGAGAGCTTTCTGACCCTCCATAGACAGCAACGTAACTGAAATGTTCCCAGGCCAAGAAACACAGTAAGGACATTGGTAAAATAGTCCATGTGACATCAGTGGTTTAACTGTAATTTTAAGCTACAAGAATACTTTTTGTGTGCAAAGAAAACAAAAATAATGACCTTATTCTACAGTTATTCTCCTCCATGTCACCGTCCTCACCAGCAGCTTCAGAAAACCGCATTCCACGTTTCCCCACAAAGGCCCTCACAAGCAACACCACAGCGAATACCGAAAAATATCCCCTCCTACGTTATTTTTTTATAAAATACCTGCGAGTTTTTCGTGCGTTGCAAACTTATTTAAAAATAAATTCCGAGGCGAGTCAGGCGAGCAACAACAACATGGCGTCTTTTCAAAAAGTTGTACTAAAACTATTTGAGTACACTACCAAAAACATATGAAAGCATTTGAGTGCTGTAAACTTAAAATTACATTTTTGTACTGATTACTCAAAAAATTAGAGGCGAATGAACGTTTTTATTTCTTTGAGTAATTGCAACCCAATTCCTTTATCAAAGATTTACTGTTTGGTCTTACAGTGTACCCTAAACCTAACCAATAAACTCTAGGGCTGGGACAATAAATCGATGCATCGTGAATTGACAAATGATTCTGCATCAATTGTAAGATTTTCCGAATGCATCACAATTCTTTCTCGAATCGATTCTGAGCTTAGTTTTTAACAGCAGATGGCACTGCGTGCTTTAGAAACAGCCGTACTTCTGCTTACTTCCAATTCTTTACACACACACTTGAACCTAAAATAATCATTCATAAAGTTGGAAAAGGTTGAAGCGAATGACAGGGGTGTTCACAGTGGTTTGTGTTTACATTAATCTTGCATCATAAAAGCATTCTGAGTCGAGGTGCAGGTCAGTCGAACGTCTCCGTTTACTATCTTAACCTCGGTTCCCTGAGAGCGGGAATGAGACATCACGGAGACATTTCTCCGTTATGGGAACTCCTTCCCTTCCAACCTGTCCTGAAGTCCAATTGGCTCTCGCCAGTCCAAATGACTGGCCAATTGTCGCGAAGTATGCAAATGCATGCAAATACTGACGAGCTGAGAGGCAGTATAAAATGCGGTGCACACGACAATATGTTAGAATCTGATACTGAACGCCGCTATAGCTGGTCGAGCAGCGAACACGGCGACCTTCGTGATGTCTCGTTCCCCCTCTCAGGGAGCCGAGGTTACGATAGTAACCGGAGATGTTCCCTCTCGAGCTTTCATGAGACATCACGGAGACAATTCTCCATTATGGGAACGATATTCAATCCTGCCGTGAGAGAGTAACTGTACAAGTTACACACTCAGCGAAGATAGAACACACACACACACACCATTCCCACCAATAGCGACGCTTGTTAGGTGGGTTCGCAGCTGATAGGTGGGGATAAGCCAATGAGTGTCTAAGTCCAGGTATACGAAATTTGCATATCTGTTAAGTAATAACGTATGCTGCGCTGAGAAACAGGGCAGAAGCAACAACAGCCACAGTATTGTGAGGGGGCTGCACAGAGATAAATGTGTTAAGCAGCAGTATAACACATAACATGATGGTACACCAATCGAATTAGACATTGAATAACAGGGGCTGCATTGAGTACAGGGCAGACAACAACAATAGCATATAGGGCTGCGCAGAGTAATTACTGTGCGAGGCAGCAAACACACATGAATAGAGGTAGCATAAATATGAATCAGTCACTTACCGACAGCACTTGGGAGGCTAAGGACTGAACGTCCAGCTTGTAAAACCTGGCGAGGGTATTCTGAGAAGACCAGCCGGCTGCAAAGAATATATCCTGAATAGGCATACCTCTCGACCACGCCCAGGAGGAGGCGATAGCCGTGTTGAGTGGGCCCTAATGTGCAAAGGGCATTCCAAACCTTGGCTTGTATAAGCAGCTATGACAGCGTCCACAATCCAGTGGGAAAGCCTCTGTTTTGACACGGCCCGGCCCTTCGCACAACCACCGTAGCACACGAAAAGCTGGTCAGACTGTCGAAAGCTGGCCAAACGGTCAATGTAAATCCTCAAAGCCCTGACAGGGCACACCGAAGTCTGAACGTCCGCATCATGCGAGGTCGATGACTCGGAAGACAGGGAAGACAGCGAAACAATCTGCACTCTGAAGGGGGTAGATCAGCTCAGCTCCTCTGATATCCCCGAAGCAGCCACACATGAAGGCACCATAACTCCGGGTTCGGGTGCCACACCGAGCCGCTCGCCTGAGACAGCAGGTCCTTCCTGATGGGGATCGGCCAGGGCAGTGCCACCAGCAGCTCTGTCAGGTCTGGGAACCAAGACTGGTTCGGGGCGATGAGTATCACCGAAGCCCCCTCCTCCCTGATCGTGCATAACACCATCTGCAATATCTTGATCGGAGGAAACGCATACAGCCTGGCTGCTGGCAAGTGCGACGTCAGAGCGATCCCCTTCCAGCGGGGAGTGAGACAGGGAGAAGAACAGCGGGCAATGCGCATTCTCGCTCGTGGCGAACAGATCCACCTCCGCTCTCCCGTAGCAGGTCCAAATCATCCAAACTGACTCGGGATGCAACCTCCACTCTCCTTGAAGAATCCCCTTCCTCGAAAGCATTTCCGCCCCGCGGTTCAGGAGACCGGGGATGTGCGCTGCTCTAAGGAGTGAACGTGATGGTTCGCCCATAGCAGGAGTTTCGCTGCCTGCTTGTACAAAGCCTTGTACGCCTCCTTGGTGATTTATGTACGAAACCACAGGCATGTTGTCGGTGCCAGCTGCGGCCAAAAATCCATTAGAGCTAAGAACACTGTTTCCAGTTCCAAGAGGTTTATGTGCCACCGGCTCTGAGTTTCCGACCATAGCCCCGAAGCCGGCATGCCCTCGCACACTGCTCCCCAGCCTCGAGCCGATGCGTCTGTCGTGACCACAACTCGCGACGTCACCAACCACAGGGGAACCCAGTGACCTTGTAGTAAACCCAGATGACATACCACTGATGCCGCTGCCATGAGTCCCAGCAGCCTCTGAAATTCCTTCAAGTGAACAGAGCTACCCAGTCTGAAATGGCGCAGGGAAGACAAAATGGCCGCCGAGCGCTCCCGAGAGAGGTAAGCCCGCATTTTCACTAAGTCGAAGCACACTCCCAGATATGACTGTTCACACATAGCCCTAGGGACTCCAAGTGACGAAGCAGTTTATCTATATGGCTAGCTAGTGTGTCCCGTGACTGAGCTAAGATCAGCCAGTCATCCAAATAATTGAGAACGCGCATCCTGCTCGCTCTGAGGGGGGAGAGAGCTGCGTCCATGCACCTTGAGAAAGAGTGTGGCCAAGGCCAGCCCAAATGGGAGAACAGAGTACTGGTACTCTGTGCCCTCGAAAGCAAATCTCAGAAAGTGTCTGTGATGCGGTGCGGTGCATCTGAATGTGAAAGTACGCGTCCTTTAAATCCACGGACTCAACCGGTCCCCGGGGCGAATTTGCGGCAGGATCCGTTTCAGCGTTTTCATCCTGAACGGACGCTTGCAGAGCGTTCTGTTGATGAGCCTGAGATCTAGAATCGGGCGGAGTCCTCCATCTCTCTTGGGCAACACAAAATAGCGGCTATAAAACCCGCTGTCCAGCTTGCTCGGAGGGACTCGTTCTATCGCTTCTTTGTCGAGCAGACTGCATACCTCTTGTCTCAGAACCAGGGCATTTCGAGGCAACGTTAGAGACTGTACCATGCTGTTGAAACGGGGTGGTCTCGTCTGAATTGATGGGCATACCCAGGCTCTATCACACTGAGTAACCAGTGTGAGATTCCCGGAATAGTTTTCCACGCGCTCAGGAACTGACATAGCAGCTTTAGCGGCTTGGTCGTTGGATACGCCGGCGAGTGCTGCGATACTATAACCTGTTTAGGCAGCGGCTCTGCACCGCTCTGAGGCGGGGCGAGCGGCGCTGCATTGACTGAGTGAGGGGGAGAGAGTTCTTTTGTGCAAATGTATGCCTTTTTAATGAACACACACACTCATCAAAAATAAATATGAACAGTTTTCCGACAACTTACGGAACTTGGGGGCTGGGCCGACTGCGCACTCTTCCCTCCTCTCCAGGCTGTCAGGACAACAGCTTGGCAGCTGACGTCAGACAAGAGTCACGGCACGGGCTCCTCCACTGGCCGTGATGCCTCTTTGCTCATAGCTTTGTTGCGCTTTTTAACCGGTGTGGGTGGCATCTGCGCCTGTCACTACAGACTGTGAACGGCTATATGACCTAGTTGAGCACCAATTCGTAGGGGCGTTAACAACTGATATAATAGTCCAGCGAAATCTGGAAGGCTGATAGGACGCGCGCCGGGGCATAGGTGACTCCTCGCCTTCACGTGCTTTTCCACACAGGAGCATCAGGTGACTCCTCGCCTTCGTGTGCTTTTCCATGCAGGAGCATCAGGTGACTCCTCGCCTTCACGCGCTTTTCCAAGCAGGAGCATCAGGTGACTCCTCGCCTTTGCGCGCTTTTGTGCTCCAGGGCATCAGGCGACTGACTCACTGCCGCACTGTGGCGGGGGCCGCTTTACTGCTAATGAGTGGGTGAGCGACTGAAGTGCTTAATCCTCTGTTCATAGCAGGTCGCCGCACTGAAGCGGGGGCTGCATATCGCCTTGAATGAGTGAGAGAGTCCTCTGCCCACAGCAGCTGCTGATGTGGGGCTGGTATCATGTGAATGAGAGGGTGTCCTCTACACACGGCAGACCGCTGATGTGGGGCTGGGATCGTGTGAATGAGTGAGGAGCCAAAGTGATTGTGCTTTGCACACCGCAGAATGCTACTCTTAGTCGGGGGCCGTGCGGCATCTGTGGCGACATGAGAACCCTTAGTTCCAGTATCTGCACTCGGCTCTCCGCTCCGCCATGGAAGGGGGATGTGAGAAGCCGGGCTGATGTCCTGCAGGTTCGATGGGTGAGAGGAATGCGGACATTTAGTCGGCATGAGCTCATCACCAGAGTCCTTAAGGTTCACCACTGATCTAGGGCAGACGGACTCATCTGGCATCTGAAGAAAAATGTCATACTCACCTGAACGCTGCAGAGGAGCGGCAATCCAGGCACCACCCTCTGATGAGCGAACCTCAACTGTGAGCTGTAAATAATTTATAAGCCATATTCTTAGGTTGTTCAGCAAAGTGAAGGAAAAGATTCTGACATATTGTCACGTGCACCACATTTTATACTGTCTCTCAGCTCGTCAGTATTTGCATGCATTTGCATACTTCGCAACAAGTGGCCAGTCATTTGGACTGGCGTGAGCCAATAGGACTTCAGGAAAGATTGGAAGGGAAGGAGTTCCCATAACGAAGAAATGTCTCCGTGATGTCCCGTGAAAGCTCGAGAGGGAACACACAAGTGCTCTTCTTCGTGAGCATTTGAGTGTGTGGTTAAAAACTAGATTAGAGTGCCATCTTCTGTTAAAATCTAAGCTCAGGAACGATTCTAGAGAGAATCGCGATGCATTCGGAAAAATCTCAGAATCAACCACGAATCGAGATGTATCGATTTATAGTCCCAGCCCTAAAACTCACAATTCTGAGAAAAATAAAAATCTGAATTGTGAGTTATAAACTCTTTTTTTTCTCGCAATTGTGAGTTTATATCTCACAATTCTAAGATTATATACAGTACAGTACATCGCAATTTTTCTCAGAATTGCAAGAAAAAAATTTAGAATTGTGATATAAACTCGAGAGATTGCAAGATATATTAAGAAAAGTCAGAATTGTGAGATATAAATGATTGTGAGTTAACATTTCACAATTCTGAGTTGACACATCAGAGTTGCAAGAAGAACTCATAATTTTGAGAAGAAAAGTCAGAATTTTGAGATATAAACTCTGAAAATTTCCAAGGAAAAAAGGTCTGAATTGTGAGATAAAAAGTCGCAATTACCACCTTCTTCTTCTTTTTTTTTTTTTTTTGTATTGTAAACGAGCTTCCATGTCTGCCCCTGTAATCATAATTTGTGTGAAAAGGAATTAAGTGTGCACATTTGGCAGTGAATTGTATATAGGTACGTTTTTAGAGTTGTGCAAAAAAATGTATGTAGAGGCACATTATTCCAATGAGTCTAGGTTTCATGCATGGCATTTCTTCACAGCAGTGTTGTGTTTAGAGCAAGTCCAGATGATTGTTGGCTAGATGATGCAAGTGTTTCAACACTTCCTCCTAATCATCTATGACCATACCTGGCTTTGACAAGGCCTGCCTCGTGGTTCAAAAAATCTGAAGTTGCTCCAATGGCTGGGACCTGCCAACTAGGAGGTAAACACAACAGCCTTCCTCCAGCCGGTCTGTCTGTGCCTGAAAGCCTCGCGTCAGTCAAGCCTCTGTTGTTTTATTATGTGGATGAAGAAACCCTAGAGAGTCTATCTCACTGTACGCAGGGTGATTTCAAACCACGCTTTGCTCCTGGAGTCTCCTGATTGATCTCCTCCGGCTGAACAAACAAGAAGTATATCTGATCTGCAATATGCACCATTAGTAATCATTATGTAGCCCCATTGCACTGCTCTTTTAGCAACTTTAATATTTACTGTTTCACCTAAAGTTTAAGTGCAGGGTGGTTTATATGCAGTTGGTTTCCCTTGCCGTGAAATTCCTCAAGATAAAATACTACGAATTTGGGCGAGCTGTAACCTGTTTATTTATTTCTACCTGAAACTTTAATTAAAAGATATCATCTCTCTCCGAAGCCCTTACAAACTTTACAGCCCTGTGTCTATGGGTTATCTTCCATGGTAGCCACTGGAAGACCACGCTGATGAGTGGAACTGGACAGGGGAGGACTTTTGCATGACTGTTATAAGTTAAGGGCCATGACTCACATCAGTTTCCCCCCTGCTGTTTTTATCACCTTTGACCTTTTCTTCTCATTTCTTCATGGTGTGTTACTGAAAAGTTTTGCCTGCTTGAGGATATTGTGCCAGTTTTTTCTGAGTAATGAGAATAGTAATTTGTTACTTTTTGTAAATTTACACCTTGATATTCAAGTAAAAAAAAAGAAACATTAAAAAAAAAAAAAAAAAAAAAAACTTATATAAGCCTGTGCTCATCAAGACTGCATTTATCTGATCAAAAATAAAGTAAAAACAGTAATGTTTTGGAATATTATTATGCTTGTAGAAAAAAAAATTATATTTTTATATTTTAATTCATTTTAAAATTTTATTTATTTTCAAGTATAATTATTTCCTATGATTATTCAGCAGAATTGACAATGATATTTTTGATCAATTTAATGTATCACTGCAGATTTTTTTTAAGCCTTAAATCTGAAACTTTTCTTTGCTCAATAATATTAACATTTTAACCTTTTGTAGGTCTCAAGCAGCATTGTTGATTTGCTTAGACTATGATTTTCATCTGTTGTTCAACTCGGTGCCATTTTAAGCAAACTGAATGCACATATATTACCTTTTAAATCAATCTTAACTAAATTAACTCAATACACAAATGCAATATGCCACGGCCACTGACTCTAAAGAGTCTCATTTCTGCAAAGTCATAATGGCGTCTGAGAGAGGAAGACCAAACAAAAGTATCATCATCATGCCTATTTGCATGAGATCCAGTTCAATATCTGGCCAAGAGCCACAGTCCATCACACAAGACAAGGTTATGGCAAGGATTTATGTTAAGAAACCTTGTAATTACCTTCGCAAACAATGATTTGTGATCAAGGTAAACAGTATTGATCTGTTGTTGATTTATAGCTTTCTTAAAATTCACTGCTTCTGATGTGTATCAATCACTGTGGTCACACCCACTTGCTCTTGAGCATCTCAGTGTTTCTGTAGAGAGCAACAGCAGGTTTCTGCAAATCATTTAATGTATAAATCTGGATTATTTTGCAATATTGTGCACTTCTGGAAAAGTCTGTGTGATTTCAATTGCACTTTTAACAAATCAAACAAGTTACTGTTCCTAAGGAAATGTTTTGCAATAAATGTAAAATACATTGTTTTTAAATGTATAGTGATAGTCAATATAGTATAATATAGTTCTAATATTATATATTTTTATATTATACTATATCAGTATAGGCTTTTTATTATTCATTTTAAAGCTTTATGGGTAACATAGTTCATTGATTTGAATTATTTCGGATTAAATTGAATTTTAAAATATAATAGAAATTAATGTTTTTTTTGTTTGTTTGTTTTGTTTTGTTTTTTCAATTTTCATATACAAAGTTTGTAATGTTGTAATCTCAGAGTGGAGTGGTTTGGTTTATGGCTTAGAATTATTTACTGAATAATAATAATTATTATTATTATTATTATTATTATTATTATTATTATTATTATTATTATTATTATTTTAATCCCATGGAGAAAATGAGAGGGAAATATACTTTCAGAACCAGAAAAGTGGAAGGTCATTTATTTTTTTCTTCTATTGATCAGTGTTTCTATTGACATGTTGGTCTTGAGAGGCAACATATGACGTGTTATTTTGGCTAAATTGGCATTGTAAACGATATAATCAATAGCCAGTTGTAGCTTTATGATCTATGTTTCTCATTTAGACAGTTTGGTTCAGCTTGTGAAGTATTACATTCATTTTGCTGATCTGTTACAATATGGACACTGTTGTTGGTCTAGTTGACCATAAAGAGAGCAACTAGAATAACTAGCAAGATTTTACTAAGTTCAGTCAGAATGAGAGAGCTCACAGATGCATCGCTAACTCTTATAGAGCTATGTTTGCTGTTTCTAAATGAACAGTGTCCATTTTATTGAATGTTTAACAGGATGCAATATTGTGCTGGTTGGATCTCATATTGCCTCATATGCACATTAATTATTTATTCTTTTTCTGACATTTCAGCTGCCCTTTACTGAGCCACTATTTTGCCAGCCACAGCGTATCTTCCTCAATACACATCAAAGAAATTAATCTTGCATCATGATACTAAACTTATTTATAGATATTAATTTTAATATCATGTTTGGGATTGTGGGAGTTTTAAATTTTGAGGCTCAGGGCTTCAGGCGAATCCCTGGTTGAAAGTTTAATGCGATGTAGTGCGAAGCAATGGAATCAGGTTTAATCAACAGAAATACAAACATCTCCTCCACAGCCATGGTTTGATATTTTGGATCCTCACCATGTGGAATCGACATAAATAAGTGAATTAGTGCTTTATTGACAAGCCGAGAACATGGTGCATTGGAGGCTTTGCAAAGATGATTAACTTTAGATGTTGCTGTAAAAACATATCACTCTCTAGAGAGCTTTAGCAGTGCTGCTATGCATGGGTTGATGCTCAAATACCGAACCGCAGTGCTTCTATTCGCTGGCTGTTTTCCATTCACTCAGAATGAGTGTTGAGTTAATGTCCCATGTGCTGAGTTTATGTCGTCAGATGTATTAGAATCACAATAATGCAAAAGCAGAATGAATCGGATACAACTTGGAGCGCTTGTGAATTTGTAACCTTAATAATGCAATATACACCTCATAGGTGTTTAGGAAAGTGAGGATCTGGGGAAGTCAGATCTCTGTAGGCTACTGCTTGTAGCTTTTGTTTTACATGTTGCTTGTTTTCCCAGCCAGTGAGTACAATTTTGAGGACATCTGCATTTCAATTCCATTCATCAGATATCATTCACACTTAAAAATAAAGGTTATTTATTGGCATTGATGGCTCTTTGAAAATTCTTTACCCTTTCCATTGCACAAAATGTTCTTTATAATGGAAAAAGATTCTTTAATTCATGAATGAATCACCCTTTAGAGTTGATTCTTTTTAAAGAGTCAGTTAAACATGTTAGCTGTATAAATCACTTCATTCGATTTGACTCATTATTTGTGAGTGCCATACAAAATATTAGCAATTCTGTCTTTCTAAATTAGGATTCCTACCTGAAACATAAGCATGCAGTTTGCTTTGAAGATTTATTTTCTTTTCAAAGAAGGACACTCTGATATTGGAACATCACAGCTGGTGTCTACAGGAAATTCCAGCAGTATACATTAATTTCATGTCCCCCTCTCATCGTTGTTTGATTCTCCAGGGTGATGGGAGTTCAGATCTATGAAACTAGTATTCATTTTGGGGATGTTTTTAAGCTGACAGCAAGTCAGTGCAGTGACCCAAACTAGGGGATATTGTTATTGAGAAAGTATTTGCATGATAAAGATGAATCCAAGTCCCGCTAAGTCAAGTAATCTTACAATGACACTTCACTCCAAGACTTCTTTGTAAAACTTTTGGCAATTAATATGTGTAATAAAGTCCCAAGCGTAACTTGTCTAAAACTTCAATTGAAACTGAAGCTGGAAATAATTGCATCTCAACAGGAAAAATATGGTTATCTGAATTTACTGACAAAACTATGCTATGACAGCTTAGTCTCAAAAGCCCTTTTTTTTTTTTTTTTTGAAAACCAACTAGACACATAATTCAACATCTCTTAAGTAGCTCTTAAGTGATATAATTTGCCTTAGTGTTACAAATATGAAAATATGCTTTAAATTTAGTCAATGTTTTTGTCATGTCATATTGATTCATTTTAGACTAAAATGGCATTTTGATATAATTTTGGACCATTTAAACAAACAGTTCACCAGAATTGAAAATTTGTTGAACATTTACTCATCCTCAAGCCATCCAAGATGTAGATGAGTTTGTTTCATCATTAAAACAGAATTGGAGAAATTTAGCATTACATCTCTTGCTCACCAATGGATCATCTGCAGTGAATGGGTGCCGTCAGTTCAAACAGCTGATAAAAACATCACAATATGACTCGAGTCCATTAATTAATGTCTTGGGAAGTGAAAAGCTGTGTGTTTTTAAGAAACAAATCCATCATAAAGGCATTTTAACTTTAAACTGTCAAGTCTGACCAAAATACAAGCCCATAATCCGTAATAATACTTCCTTCCCTTAGTGAAAAAGGCCATCTCCTGTTCTCCTCTCACATCAAAGTCCACCGACATAACAGTTTTGGACTGTTTTCACTTGTAAACTTTGCTTGATCTGTGCATATTTCTCTCCTGATTCAGATGCGACAACTTTTTCACTGGAGAAAGCAATATTATGAATAGAGGACCCGCTTAATTGGAAGCGACAGTTTGAAGTTAAAACATCTTAATGATGGATTTGTTTATTAAAGGCATGCAACTTGTGAATTAATTACATGTGGATTATTGTGATATTTTTATCAGCTGCTTGGACTCTCATTCTGGCGGCACCCATTCACTGCAGAGGATCTACTGATGAGCAAGTGATGTAATGCTAAATTTCTCCAAATCTGTAATAAATAAACTATTCTCATGCAATATTTTTGAATCCTTTCAAAACCTTTACTGTTTAGCATGTAAATTAGATCAAGATCATTTGTGCATCTTTATTTTGTGTATATTTCTGACTAATCTCACATGTGATGTGTTTGGGAGAGAACATTCTAAAATAAACTTCTACTGAAGCAAGAAGCATCATAGCTGCTGCCTAGAGGAAGGGCTGTTTGGCTCTGCGTTGTGACAGAGGTTAAGATGTCGAATTTGCAGCAGATATCAGCAGAACCTTATAAAACAGCTCTGATCTGCCTGCACAGGCAGAGCCGTGTCTCACCTTCTCAAACCATAAAACACTTCTCTCAGGGTGGAAAGCGAAGAAAGTGCAGGCCTCGTGAATGATGCCAGGGGAAAGACGAAGCTGGAGCCCTTCATAGTATAGTCACTTATGAAGAGAGAGAGAGATAAAAATAGTTAGCAGCAAACCCTTGTGGAAGAGAGATGCCAGTTCCTGTTGTTCACAAATCACCTTGAGAAATGAGAGGTTGGAAATTGCTTTTCAGATATTTGACGAGCTGTGAAGGAAACTTTGTGGGTGAATGTTTTGGCTGTAATGATTGTATAATTCTGCAAAACGGCAGCAATGTTTTTTTTCTTGATTATACCTAATTAAATGTCTTAATAGCCACCCCTAATGGAAATTTCAAAAAAGTTCACATATATATATATATATATATATATATATATATATATATATATATATATATATATATATATATAAAAATATATGGTGCATCTCAATAAATTAGAATGTCATGGAAAAGTTCATTTATTTCAGTAATTCAACTCAAATTGTGAAACTCGTGTATTAAATAAATTAAGTGCACACAAACTGAAGTAGTTTAAGTCTTTGGTTCTTTTAATTGTGATGATTTTGCCTCACATTTAACAAAAACCCACCAATTCACTATCTCAAAAAATTAGAATACTTCATAAAAAAAAAAAAACATTTTTAGTGAATTATTGGCTTTCTGGAAAGTATGTTCATTTACTGTATATGTACTCAATACTTGGTAGGGGCTCCTTTTGCTTTAATTACTGCCTCAATTCGGCGTGGCATGGAGGTGATCAGTTTGTGGCACTGCTGAGGTGGTATGGAAGCCCAGGTTTCTTTGACAGTGGCCTTCAGCTCATCTGCATTTTTTGGTCTCTTGTTTCTCATTTTCCTCTTGACAATACCCCATAGATTCTCTATGGGGTTCAGGTCTGGTGAGTTTGCTGGCCAGTCAAGCACACCAACACCATGGTCATTTAACCAACCTTTGGAGCTTTTGGCAGTGTGGGCAGGTGCCAAATCTTGTTGGAAAATGAAATCAGCATTTTTAAAAAGCTGGTCAGCAGAAGGAAGCATGAAGTGCTCCAAAATTTCTTGGTAAACGAGTACAGTGACTTTGGTTTTCAAAAAACACAATGGACCGACACCAGCAGATGACACTGCACCCCAAATCATCACAGACTGTAGAAACTTAACACTGGACTTCAAGCAACTTGGGCTATGAGCTTCTCCACCCTTCCTCCAGACTCTAGGACCTTGGTTTCCAAATGAAATACAAAACTTGCTCTCATCTGAAAAGAGGACTTTGGACCACTGGGCAACAGTCCAGTTCTTCTCCTCCTTAGCCCAGGTAAGACGCCTCTGATGTTGTCTGTGGTTCAGGAGTGGCTTAACAAGAGGAATACGACAACTGTAGCCAAATTCCTTGACACATCTGTATGTGGTGGCTCTTGATGCCTTGACCCCAGCCTCAGTCCATTCCTTGTAAAGTTCACCCAAATTCTTGAATCGATTTTGCTTGATAATACTCATAAGGCTGCGGTTCTCTCAGTTGGTTGTGCATATTTTTCTTCCACACTTTTTCCTTCCACTCAACTTTCTGTTAACATGCTTGGATACAGCACTCTGTGAACAGCCAGCTTCTTTGGCAATGAATGTTTGTGGTTTACCCTCCTTGTGAAGGGTGTCAATGATTGTCTTCTGGACAACTGTCAGATCAGCAGTCTTCACCATGATTGTGTAGCCTAGTGAACCAAACTGAGAGACCATTTTGAAGGCTCAGGAAACCTTTGCAGGTGTTTTGAGTTGATTAGCTGATTGGCATGTCACCATATTCTAATTTGTTGAGATAGTGAATTGGTGGATTTTTGTTAAATGTGAGCCAAAATCATCACAATTAAAAGAACCAAAGACTTAAACTACTTCAGTCTGTGTGCATTGAATTTATTTAAGAGTTTCACAATTTGAGTTGAATTACTGAAATAAACTTTTCCACGACATTCTAATTTATTGAGATGCACCTGTGTGTATATACATACATATATATATATACACACACACACTTAGGGGTTGAACGACTTCTGATTTTTTAAAGTCGACGTTTATGTGATGAAAGGCGAGTCGAAGTCGACTAGTCGCTGATGACGTCATTAATAAACAAATAAGTGTGGAGCTGTGACAATGTGCTGCCCACATGGCTATTGCTCCTATAACAGCTCATTTTTATCAGATCTTTTGTCTTTGGGTCGTTATATTTCTCACAGATTTCTGCTCGCTCTAAATCAGATACAGATAAAGTGGCACAGAAAAGATTACATTCATATGAATGCATTAGTGGGAGCGACTGTGTGTGTGAATTAATTCTACCTGGAAGCGACTCTCTACTAGTAGTGAAGCTGTGGGATTTAGTTATTAAGAAATATATGCTTGAACTTTTTTTCTAAGCTATTTTATTGAGAAATCAAAGAACAGTGTTGACAATACATTTCCGCGCTGAACGATTCTGTGCACGCGCGATCTGCGCGTGATGTACGCACTACTGTCTGAAGCCTATGTGTGTGCGTTACTGAGCAGCAGCGCATTATATTAGAACAGCGATTAACTGACCTGTACAATAAGCGGTTTAAAATGTGCATTCCCCCCTTCAATTTCAAGCATCCAGTAATATAATCACACATGTCTTGTGGAGCGCTTTCAGAGTATGCATTTATTTGTCATTTTAACTATTTGGAAACGGAGCGTAAATGTAGAAGTCCTTCAGAGATTTCTTATCCTGTTGCGCCCTCTATAGGACCAGCGACTAGTCGACGTCAAGTTTAAAGCGTTATGGCAGAGCATTAAAGTCGACTAGTCGGTTAGTCGGTGGAACCCCTAATATAAATAAATACATAAAAAAAAAAAAAAAAAAAAAAAAAAAAAAATATATATATATATATATATATATATATATATATATATATATATATATATATATAATATTCTAATAATAACTATTATTATAATATTTTTAAGCATGACGTCCCTGCTCAGTTTCATTTTAATACATTTTACTCACTTCCATTTTTTTATTTATTTATTTGTTTATTTATTTATTTATTTTTGGCCTTACTGTTGGGGTCGGTATTCCAGAGTCTCCCGTAGGATATATGCTTTTTTTTTCTTCAATATTGTGGCGACGTGGCACTGAATCATACCAGGCTTAACATGCAGCCATGTTTCCATTCAGATTTCTTATTCCTAAAAAAGCGAGACCTGAGGCATGGGCCCTGGATTTAATCTGCCTAATCCTCCCACTCAGCTTCCCTTCTGCAGTGCATTTGTCTATGCATACAAACGAGTGTGTAGGCAAGGTGAAAGAGTAGTTTCTTCTTGCTTTGTATAAGAAAGCCTCTGAGACCTCAGAAAATATGAAAAAAAAAAAAAAAAAAAAATTAGAGTGCCCCTATTATGGATTTTTGAAAATGACCTTTCATGCAGTGTGTAACATAGCTCTAAGTGAATGAAAACATCCTGCAAAGTTTTAAATCTGAAAGTGCACCATGTATAAAGTTATTGTCTCTCAAAAGAAAGAGTCGACTCTGAATCAATGAAACGAGTCGTTTTTAGAACAAATCCCAAGTTTCATGTTGACCTCAACTTTATTTGCGCGTTGGTCTGAATGAAAATGCAAATTCATTCTTTCCCAGTAGGTGCCGCTTTTGGAGCGTTAAAAGCTCACAAACACTGCTTTAAATGAAATCGACCAATCAAAGGAGGGGTTTGGAAAAATGAAACGTTGAACGAATCGTTTGGGAGTCCTTGAGCAAATAAGGTAAAAATAAAAGAATATTATAAGAAAATGAAAGTGTTTTTTGACCTTGCATGCATGTCAACCTGTTGTTGGGAACTCCCAAAAACAAAATATGAACCCTTCATAACCCATAATAGGTGCACTTTAAGAGGGTTCAAAATTATTTCATGGAGCATGCCTTGAATTGAGCTCTTGTATATGTCATCAGATGTGCCGCTTTGTAGCGTATTTTATAGACACTGCTTGTGATTTTCGATCTTTTTGGCAATTACAAGAGCAAATCACATTTTTAATAGAGCATGGGCATATAATTGAACTTGCATGCTTGAATAGGCATAGAAGTCATTTGTTCCTTAAAAAAAAAAATGAAAACGAAAACAACTTGAATATTTGTCAGAGTTCATTTCATTAGGGTAGAGAGGAGAGATGAGGAGAGATTTCTTATTGCATCTGGAAGGATGTCCACGTCTCTTAGGTTTCTCCAGAGCATGAACTCATTCAGTTATAGATCATCTTCTATTCATCACCAGATAGTCTTTCTCAAGTGAAAACAGTGCATATATTTAACTTCTAGACATTAATGAACAATATCTTATGTCTCTTTCATATGGAAGCTTGTTTCCACCATTGGATGGATGGATAGATAATTGTGACTTATCTTACAATTCACTTTTCTTGAAATTCTGGGAAAATTTCAGAATTGCGAGATATAAACTCAGAACTGCAAGACATAAACTCACAATTCTGAGAAGAAAAATCTGAGAAGAATTGTGAGATATAAACTTGCAATTGTGAGAAAAAAAGAATTGTGAAATTAAAAAGTCTTACCTTTTTATTTTTTATTCTGTGGCAGGGAAAAAAACAGACTTGCAGTATATAAATTCAGAATGGTGAGGGGGAAAAAAACTGATTTGTGAGGTTTAAAAGTCTTACCTTTTATTTTTTATTCTTTGGCAGAAAAAAAAAAGAGAATTGCAAGATATAAACTCAGAATTGTGAGAAAAAGTCAGAATTGTGAGATTAAAAAGTCATACCTTTTTATTTTTTATTCTTTGACAGAAAAGAAATTCCAATGGTGGAAACAACTAACCCTTCCATATACTTTTGTGTCAAATGCCTCAATTTGGCAATAATGTTATAATAATATAATTTAATAATATTGAATATAAACACTTATACCAGGAACAAACATTTGCCTGCTGATAAACCATATTTAAAAAAATAATAAATTTATTTTTAATATTATATTTTTTGATGATGTTAATTAACATCGTTTGAATAGAGTCTGTACGTTAATCGCAGAATTATATTTGCAGAAGTTGCATGCTGGAGGTTAGATGTTTAAAACAAAAGCCCTTACCAGAAAGTTCGAGGAATACTTTCCAAGCACTGAAAAACTAAAAGTGAACCCAGATATTTTTCGGTCACATGCTGCTTTCACAATGTAATTAAGTCCCGTGGTCGTCAACATCGAGATTAGTCTCGGATAAGAGCAACACCTGCGCCGTTAGCAGAATGCTTATGAACACAGCACTGTCAGCATCTTATAAAAGCAAGAAACAATAAAACAAACACGGCACAGACACCTCTGATGGGGAGATGGGCCGCTCTGTATAAACCGTCTCCCCAAGGACAAAGTGTGGCAGTAACATCTCCAGGAAAGATGATTGATGATAGTGTATAATTCCACACGTTGAATCTCACCTCAGAAGCAGACTTTTGCTTCAACTTACAATGAGTGGGGCCAACTTTATGTAAGCTTTTTAATTTCCTCTGTTTGGCAAGGGGTTATCATGAAGGATGAGCGTGAAAGACATTTCAAGGGCACAATGATGGCAGGGATTCAGTCTTTGGTGTTAAAGCAGTGTGGGATTGTGTCTCACCATGTAATGAATGAGAAATTGCAGTGTGTCTGGTTAATACACTGTGAAAACACTGTCTGAAAGTATATGAATAGTGCTTTGTTTTTGTTGTTTTTTTTTTTGTTTTTTTTACATGAAAGACAAAAACAAAGTCCGATGGAGTGATGCCAGTTTACTAATCCAGCATGTTGATCGTTCATTATAGGTAGAACTTAAATTCATTGTTAAGGGAGCTTTGAGGCCCAAAGGTGCTGAATTAAGGCTGAAACTTTTATCAATATCTCATCAGTGTCTTCCAACATGAAAATAGTGTGAACGTTAAAGGTGCATCTTGGCAGATTGTCATTATAAAAGTTATTTAACCTTATTGAATGTAGTAGAAAGAATAATAATGCTTGGCTAGCAATTGGTCAGTTATTCTTATCAAAGCAGACCTACATAAACTTATTAAATCATGCAGCGTGCACAGACTGCTAAGTATCATTTTAAAGGCATTATATTTCTGTATTTATTTACTTATTCAATTCATTCTCATATATAGTGTACAGTGGCTTTACAATAATACTTTTTGTCTTTTTTTTTTTTTTTGTTGATAAATTGTGATGGAAAGTTCCATTAAAGCTGTACATTCTGGACTTTCAACTGATCCGTTTTTATTTTCTTTTTTAGATCATCTCTACAGCATGTTTCACACAAACCATTTCACCCAAAAATGAAAATTTGCTTAAAATTTACTCACCCTCAGGCCATACAAGATGTAAATGAGTTTGTTTCTTCTTTGAAACAGATTTGGAGAAATTTAGCATTACTTCACTTGCTTACCAACGGATCCTCTGCAGTGAATGGGTGCCATCAGTGAGTTCAAACAGCTGATAAAAACATCAATAACATCAAAAATGCAAGTAATCCACACGACTCCAGTCTATCAATTTACATTTATTTGTGAAGTGAAAAGCTGCATGTTTGTAAGAAACAAATCCATCATTAAAGCTTTAAACAGTCGCTTCTGGCCAAAATATGAGTCCGTAATCCATAATAATGTTTCCTCCAGTAAAAAAAAGTCCATCTCCTGTTGTCCTGTTAACGGTCCTGTTAACTAATGGACTGGAGTTGTGTCGGTTACTTTTGGATTACTGTGATGTTTTTATCAGTTCTTTAGACTCTCATTCTGACATGAGGAAGTGATGTCATGCTAGATTTCTCTCTTAAATCTGTTCCAAAAGCAAACTTGTCTATATCTGTGCATGAGTAATTTTTCAGCAAATGTGAATTATTCCTTAATGTACTACTTGCGTGAAAACATTAGTGCACTGGGAAACCCAGCCTTACATTTTTCTCCTTTTTTCAGTTTTTTTTTTTTTTTTTGTAATGTGCAAATTATACAAGGTGAATTGTTTCAGTATGTACTGCATAATTACTCTGTGATAGAAATGATGTTGCATGTGAAATGGAGGTGTTAGGAGAACAAAGATATTGATCGTATGTGATGGTGTTATGCATGGGTGTTTCCTTTCAGTCCGTTTTGACAGGTGTTGCTGTAGGTGACACAATGTGTTTTCCTTTACTTAGCTTGTTCATCCTGTCTGCATGAGCAATTGATTTTAATAGTCAAAGAATAAGGCCTTCATAACAGCCTAAAATGTTATTTATTAAGATGTGGATTCTTTATAAATATTTATTTCCAAAAATATGTAGTACATAAGGGGATTTGATAATTGGTTTCATAACAGTGTGGGTCTGAGACAACATTGAAAATTGTTTGTTTAAAAGTTTTATGTTTTGAAAAAGTACAACACATAAGAAAATATTTATTTATTTATTGTTTGTTTGTTTGTTTGTTTGTTTGTTTGTTAAAGAACTCTTATGTTCACCAAGGCTACATATATTTGGTCAAACAGTAAAACTTTTAGTGTAATTAACTTTTACTGTAACTATGAATAACTGTTTTACCATTTTAATATTTTAAGATGTAATTTATGATGATTTTCAGCAGCCATTACTCCAGTCTTCAGTGTCAAATAACCCTTCAGAAATCATTCTAATGCTGATTTGATGCTCAAAAAACATTTCTAATTATTATCAAAGTTGAAATCAATCTTGCATGCTTAAAAATTGTGGACACCGTGATAATGTTTGTCATGACTTCTAGATTAATAGAAAGTTCAATATAACAGCATTAATTTGAAATAGAATTCTTTAGCAAAGTTATAAATGTCTTTGTCAGTGTTGACCAATTTAATCCCTCTTTGCTGAATAAAAGAATTAATTTATTACCCTTTGAACATGTTTGGATGCTGTAACAGAACAAATATAAATGACTCTGCACTATTTCTAAGTCACTATTGAAGTATTCAAAATTTGTGTCATTTATGATGTGACTCCTTTGTACAGAAGCGAAGCCATTTTAACTTTTTACTTTAATTGTAAGGCTGATAATAAAATCTGTAACAACAAAGTTTGTATTAAATTAGTAAAAAACAAAATTCACTGGAGGTCTCAGACTTTGGGACCCCAAAGATAGATCTCAAAAGCTCCTGTCCTCTGCCCTTTCTCTCACCCAATACTTACTCTTAATTGTACTGTGCGGAAATAATAAGGCCCATCAGGCCTAAATAATGATTTTGAGAACATGACAGAGTGCTGACTGGGGCTTTCAGCAGACGCTGTAACCTCAGTTGGTGTTGGAAAAGAGGGACTGTCAGGGACAAGCAGCGGCAGACGGCCTGTCTGGAGCCTTTGGCAATTGCCCTCATTGATTGAGACAGATGCAAGGGTGTGCTGAGGGACGTTTTACAAATTGAAGCTGATACTCGGCTCATAGAAGCACAGAGAGTGTGCCAGATTCACACCACTGATATCAGCTGGGGGTACCGCGGATGCTACAGATGGACTGAGCGGCGGTGCTTCTGACAGATTGGCTTTTTACAGGATTTGTTTGGATGGATGGCTAGTTTGTTGCTTAGGAAATTGGACTTTCTTGCTTACGTTTTTCTGTTTAAAAAAAAAAAAAAGTAAATGCACAGATAGAGCCTCCAGAGAGAGGCATTCTGGGAAAGGTCCTTGTACGAGTAACTTACTCTTCTCCGCTCTGCATCAGCGCTGAGCAATTACATCTATATAAATATCATGTGACCTTGCACAGCCGTCCGTATCTCAGTATTACTGTAACTGAGCGCTCGGCCCCGGCCCAGCAAACCGGCTGCAAACTCCATCAGGAATTCGGCTGCCCCGCTTCAGTAGCTGCACTCGATCCCCAGGAGTGACCCTGGCATCACCCTCCATTTTTCACCCCCACTCAGGCACAGACAGAGACATAAATGCTCTGACAGGCTCTGAAAGCAGAAGCCGTCACCCTCACAGGGCCGGTATGTATCTTTTATGGGTCCCGGGCTTTAACGGAGACATTTGTCTTTTGAGCGTGCTTTTTCTTTGGTGTGAATACTGTATGTTAAAATGTGTCGGAGGATCAAACTGTTTAAAGTTTTACCTTACAATGGCAAATCAGTCATTTGTAGAGTCTTGGCTTTGAAACGTTAGCAGCTTTCAGTGCCCACGCAGCTGTCAAATTATTGACTGTACTTTTGTCGCCAGATGGTTGCATTACTGGAGAAAATAATTAGAGACTGTACTGGGGATTGCAACAAAAGAGGTTAAAAAAAAAACAATTAATTTTGTACACTTTGTATAGTGACATGTCCAGAAATATCTCTTTTGGGTACTATTTGTCAGGATTTAAAGTTCCTTACTCATATTTTCTTTTGATTTTTTTTATTTATTTATTTATTTTATTTATTTATTTTTTTGAAGTTTGAAGACATTTAAAATTTTGAGGCACTTTTGAACCAATTTCTCTTGTAGTTTTTTCAATTTAATAATAATTCAAATAAAACAATAAATTTAAAAAAAAATGTATGACACACACACACACACACACACACACACACACACACACACAAGTATTCCTGTCATTATGGGGACAGTTCATATAAAATTATTTTTTATACTGTACAAACTGTATTTTCAATCGCCTTACCTTATCCTATACCCCTAAACCTACCTCATTGGGTTTTTCTCATAGGGACCAAAAAATAGGGACCTCATAGGGACCTTTGGAACAGTACACATGCACACACACACGTATACACTTAAGGACATGTTTAATAAGATTTTACCAGAAAATATGATTGAATTTTTTATCACATGTTAATATAAAACATCTTGTGTTATTTTATTTTTTATTATTTTAAGGGTGGGTTGGCTTATTCTCACCAATGTAAAAACAGTAATATTGTGAAATATTATTGCAGTTTGAAATAACTGTTTTCTATTTTAATATTTTTTAAAGGGATAGTTCACCCAAAAGAGTTGACGGTAGCCATTGACTTCAGTAGTATTTTTTTTCTATACTGTAGAAGTCAGTGGCTAATGTCAACTGTTTGGTTACCAACATTCTATAATATCTTCTTTTGTAAATATACTTCAACAGAAGAAAGAAACTCTTACAGGTTTGGAACAACTTGAGTGTGAGTAAATGAGGACCAAAATTTCATTTTTTGGGTGAACTATCCCTTTAAGAGTTATGTATTTTTTTTGATGGCAAAGCTAAAACATTTCTTATATTTTCAAAATTGAGAATAGTTGCTGCTTTATCTTTGTTGAAACACTTTTTTTGCACATGATATTATAATATGGTTTATGATACAATGCTTTTGTTTGAAATAAAAATCTTTTTGTAACATCGTAAAAAGTCTATACTGTCACATTTGATCAGTTTAATGCATCCATTCTAGATGAAATTATTAATTTCTTTTAGAAAAAAAGTAAGGCATACAACTTAAGTATTCTTTCTTGTTTGAATAATTAGTAATATACAAAAAAAAATCAGCCATTAAGATCTTACACTTTAACATTGTGGAGTTAAATGACTGCACTTTACTTTTCAGTGTAAAAATGTTTTATGTAAAGGCAAACATCTGAGAAATTCATCATTCTCTTTCTCAGTACAAACAGTTCTACTGCAGTGATATTTGGACATAAGCCAACGTCTTTGAGAGCTGCATATGGAAATTGAAGACAAGTTGCGGTTTATTTGAGCAACAGTAAAAACTCCTTGTTGTAAGATTCCCATCACCCTTTGCTTTTTGTGTCCCAGTCGTACCACCCCCACTTTGATGGCGACTGTATGATATAACAACAGCACTCAGCTGATTGGATATCATCTAGCTGCTCCATTTTGCATAAGATTAGCTACTGATACCTTGGCTTTTATAAGGAATAGTCAGACTAGTTTCCAGGATTATTGAATGGTACTGAATGGAGTTCCTGTGGTCCTGTGGAGAATACTTTTAATTAAGTTTTAAAATGGCATGACCTGTGTGTCACCTGTTCTCATCATGGTGTTATATTATCTCTTGTATCCTCTCTTAATATGTTTGCATCTGTAAATAGAGGCTTCCATTTGCCTTTTCAAAAGTGAGTCTAAAGTTTGTTTTCAGCATGCGTGCCCTTTCCGTCTCTCAGCAGAAAAGGGCATCATGCCTCCGAGAGCAGAATTGGGCCATGCCCTAACAATGCTTTAATTTACAAGATTTGTGTACTTGCCATGCCTAGAGAGACAACCTATGAATCTTCACCTCGCCGTTTAGTATAGACACGGCTGGTGGCAGGAGGCTCGCATTCTCATTCAGCTCAGAAGTGAACGAAGATCCCTCTAGCGCCAATCGATACGGTACAGGAATCTGATAAACATGCGCGTCTTGCTGAAAAGCCCAGTCTGGCAAGTTACATTAAATAATGAGAGGACTCGTTATTTCCAGAGGGAAATTAGGGGGCTCTTTGATGGATGGCATATTTCAATATCTGAGTGAATTATTGTGCAGCTGGAACATAAAGCAGTCATTTGACTCCTTAGAGTGGTTGGAGGCACAGAATCAATCACCTGTTCCTTCACACAAAATTAAGAACCTCAGGTGCTCTTGCATTCTTTTAGAGGTGTCGGAGCAAATGAGAGTCGTAATGGCATTTACCTGGCTGAAATTCGCTATTGATAACGGAGTAAATGAGGTATTTGTCTGCTGAAATGTTTCTGACGTGATTGTGGAGAAAAGGTGTGACACGTGTGAGTGGAAAGTCATTGGAATGGCCTTTGCAAATGTTGAAATGTTAAAAGTTTAAATGCTGAACTTTGTGGCTTTTTACATCTCCCGTTATATAAGCCGGCTCTATCAAAAATGTATGAATAATATATTACAACATATGGGTTCTCCATGCCAGTCTAATTACGTGGGATTTAATATAGTTCCATGCATTACCAAGAAGTAAGAATAGCCCTTTCATTTGATCCCACTGATGAATTAAAAATATGGAGAAAAACATGCAAAGGTTTGAGAGTGTCTCACAGATTTGAAAAGCTTGGTCTCTTTGAATAATTTATATTATGTACAATATGGCAAGAAATCAAATGAATCTAATGAACTTTTTTTTTTTAACCTTTTTTTGTTTGTTTGTTTGTTTGTTTGTTTTAACCAGTGCAACTGTTTTTATTTTCCAGCACAAGGCTTCTCAGTTGCAAACACGTAAATCAGCTTCTGTTGTTACCTGTGGTTTACATATGTCATTTTTACCCATTACTTTACCCAAGGATAAACTTTTAAGGTTAACATGTATTTATTTATATATTTATTTATTTATGGTCTGCTCCTCACACGACTCTATATGGCTTTAGATTTATTGTATTTAAGGTTTTTTTCATATAAAAGTGTTTCATATACATATATACATATATATATATATATATATATATATTTTTTTTTTTTTTCTCATATATATATATATATTCTCATATATATTCTCATATATATATATATATATATATATATATATATATATATATGCTGCATAGTCATTGTCCTACTGTCAGCCGGTGAGATCGCCAATTCACAGTATTATCGTGCTGATTTATTTAATTATTTACTTACTTGAGTGAACTCCAGGTTACAGCTTAAAACAGCCTAATGTAATCTATTAACTATACATTGTATCTTTTTAGTCAAGTAGCATATGGATGTCATGTCATAAAATATTTTTATGATGACTGAATTTGAATTTAACATGATAAAAATGTAATAAAAACATTGTAAGTTGCTAATTATAATGCTTAAATCTCCTCAGTTATTCAAACAGCCGCTGCAGAAAATGAGCAAAGAACATTTACATTATCAAAGAACTCCATCACTGACTCCCGTTATAATCAGTGAAGCCGTCTACACTGTATGATGAATAAATCTCTTATACTTACATCACATGTAGATCTGCACGTTGTTGTTTATGATGAGAGAATTCGCCAGTGAGCAGAATTCAGTCAGCATACGTGCATTTAAGAACAAAATTCCGGTGTTTCAGAGGTGACTAATCTAAAGGCCTCTGATTGGCTATTGCATTTCTAAACTCAACGGAATTGTGTTGGATTGATTATAACGCACAACACTGCAAAAACGCATAAAAAGAAATATGATGTAACAAATAAGCCCTAATATTAATTAGATAATAATACTAGCCGGATGATGATAATAATAATAATAATAATCGTCTTGCCGTAAAACATAAAACTGTATATTTGATTAAAAAATAGTCTCAAATGCAATACGTTTTTATATATTTATTTATTTGTTTAGTTATTTATTTTAGCTTTGTATCACTGGAATAAATTGCTTTATATAAAGTAATTTATTCCTGTGATGCAAAGCTGAATTTTCAGCAGCCTCTAGTCTTTAGTGTCGCATGGTCCTACAGAAATTATTCTAATATGCTGATTTGGTGCTTAAGAAACATTTAGGATTCTTTTGATAAATATAAAGTTCAGAAAGTTCAATTTAATGCATCCTTGCTAAATTAAAGTATCAAATAAAATCTTACTGATCTCAGTCTTTTGAATGTGTACATATATTATTAACGGGAGCACATCTTGTTTTACGTTTCTGGGTTTTCTGTTTTATTACTTTAATTTTGCATCTCATAGAAGGTGCCTGAAACCATGATACTTGCTCTCTATTTGAAGCTGCCATGATGTCAGTCCACCATGACAAACACAATACACTTGTCACCTCAAGCCTCTTTTTTCAGTATTACTACACTCTCCAGTAGAAATTCAGGCTTGATTATTAATCATATGCGACCACCTCCACATCTGCTGCAGGGCCACGATAACGAAATAGCACTTTTGCCTTTGCCATTCTAAAATGAGCCCTCAAAGACAGCAGACTATGTAGCCATTGTTCGATTGCCTGTTGAAGGTACCTCTAAGCATCATTACATTTCAATTCTGCAAAGAGTGACATACAATTTGTAAGGGGGAGACTCCAGGGAAATTAACTCAGAGATGACAGTTCACAAGACCAAGAGTTCTGAAAGCAAAAGTCAATTTTGCAGCCTGCTAGTATAATTATATGCCACCATCTTTGATGGAGGAAGATATTTGCACTTCATTTCCTGAGAACCAATGTCCAGGGTGGAATATTCATATGTTCTAGATATATCAGATTTAGGAAATAATAATAAAATACTAATAACACCAAATATGAAAGCAAGAAAAATTACTTTTCAGTCATCCGGCCGTAATTACAAATGCAACTTTGTGAAAGGCCATGTTTTGCACAACCCATGTTTTGCTTTTTAAGGGTCTGAATACATTTCATTTTGCTTTTATGTGATTATGATATGCTTGAGGCTGGCATTTGCCATGCAAATTTATATGCTGTACTTGTCGGATAGCTAGATGTTGGTTGTACTAAGCATTCAGATAAATATATATAAAGAGAGGGATGCCATGTCTTGAAAGAAGCTGTGTCCCTCGTGTTGAATCTTTGCAGTGAATAGACTTTAATCTCTCATGGCCAAGTGCTCAAGTGTGTGGTGTAATTCAATGCCGCTGGCACACATTTGATTCTGTGAATCACATCTCGAAGCAATCGTGTAAGAACTGCAAATACGTTCACGATATATAATCAACGCCCTGAGCTACTCAAATGCTGTTGTGAGATGCTAAGGAATTAGGTAGAAGAAAAGGTGTGACCCGATGTGTCACTCAAACGTACAAACTTTGACTTTTATTGCTATTATAGATTGTGTTTTCATTTCCTGTGCGACCTCCAGGGTACGTCTCTCTTTCTTTCCTTTTATCGTTTTTCCCCCCCGCCACTTATTCACGTGGGGAACGTTGCTCCAGTTTTACCCGCAGATCTCGCCAGAACGTGTTGCTTCTTTTCCAACCGATGGATTGGAGAACTAATGTTTGGATTTGATCACAAGCTTTGATCGATTATTCGGTTTTATTCAGACCTTTGGAAACAAACAAAACTGATTCTGTGTCTGAGCTCTTTATATTGAGGACATACGTCTGTGTGGGTCCAATGAAGGTCTTTGGGGTTTTTTTCACCCTGTTTCACCCTCTTGGTTTAAACAGGCTCATCACTGTCAGCTGTAGATGACTCATCCTATCTGTTCTGTTCAGACACTAGCCTGTTCTATACACGGCAATCATTTCTCGCAAAATCAAACACAGCTGCACAAAGCCCAGATAAGACGAGTGGCCAAAAAGTGTCACACAGGCAAATGTTCCACATGTAACAAAGCCTTAACTGCCCTTTATTCTCGGCTGATGTGCGCCAAAGATTATTCTGAATGCAGTGTCTGGCTGCAGTTTACTTGGATTACGAATTTTAATTTTTAAGCAATATTGTATCCATTTGTAATCTTGACAGTTCTGTATTAGATAGTTCACCCACAAGTTATGTCCTGAAATTCTGTCATCATTTACTCAACCTTGTGTCAAACCTGTATGACTTATTTTCTTCTGTGGAACATCTGCATATTTTAAAAAACATATTTTTGCACATACAATGAAAGTCCTTGTTGTTGTTTTATCTGAAACATTCTTCAAGATATCTTCTTTTTGTGATCCGCAGAATAAAGAAAGTCATACAGATATGGAACGACATGAGGACGAGGGTATATTATTATTGTTATCGTTATTATTATTATTATCATTATTACTACTACTACTACTAATGTAATGTTGTTCTGATTATTGTAACATGCACACTACTATTCAAGAGTTTGGGGTTAGCAAGATTGATTAATATCTATCTATCTATCTATCTATCTATCTATCTATCTATCTATCTATCTATCTGTCTATCTGTCTATCTATCTATCTATTAATACTTTTATTCAGCCAAAGTGCATTAAATTGTTCAAAATGACAGTAAAGACATTTATTATGTTAGAAAAAAAAAGATTTCAAATAAATACTGTTCTTTTCTCAACATTGACAACACTGATAATAAGAAATGTTTCTTCAGCATAATAGTATGATATTTGAAAAAGACATGTGACAATGAAGACTGAAGTAATGACTGCTGAAAATTCAGGTTTGCCACCACGGGGATAAATTACATTTCAAAATATATTTTAAAATCAAAATTAAACAAACAAACAACAAAAACTCAGTTTTGAATGGTGGTGTACTTTTTGTGGTAGACTTTTTTTAGACTGTACAGCCATTATTCAGGGCACATAGGTGCCAGTTAAGCGGATGTTGACTATAGTGCATTTGTTTATTTCCTAGTTTTCTGTAACCCTAGGGAGAGACAACAAACCTAACCTCCCACCCAAACAAACCCCAGAGGGGCCGGTCAGTGCCACACACAACACCAGCAATTTACTGCTTAATGTCTCCAGACACAGGCGAGGTGTTCCCGAGGAAAGCAAACTGCATTACACAAACGAGGTGTTTTGGAGCAGTCCACTGCAAATGTATTTGCAGACTAACCACAGTGGAATTCATAATGGCACAACTGTCGCCGTCAAGCCCAAGATATATGATAAACAAACATCTAGCAAGCAAACATCGACTATAATGTTTGATGTGCGCAAACATAAAATGTGTGCACCCTTAGTTATTAAAAATATATGTATTTTTAGGGCTCGGATAAACTATTCCTTACCTGACATCTATTTTTCATCCTGAATGAAAGCTACAATCTGAAACGAGGAGGGTAAAATCTGTCTGAGGGTAAACTCATCATCTGATTGTCCCAACTGGAGCTCAAAATGAAAAAAAAAAAAAAAGCTGAGGATTTATAGACTACAAGAAAATATCATTTATTTTGTGTAATGAATCATCTGAATTTGTCTGTGAAATTGCACTCTGAGTTTGGCGAGATGAGGAACTGGCACTACTGTAAAACACAACATTTTTTAGCAATGTGACAGGCTGCAGATGCATTTTAAAATCACACAGCTGAGCTCAGATGTAGCTGCTCTTCTGTTCCTGTAGGCCCTGCAAGCGGTAATCCGATTGGGAAGATTACACAAACATATTTCTCAACCTTTCATTTAAAGCAAACGCACACAGCTGAGCACCGCATCCCTGTCTAGAATTTCTTTCGCTCGTAACATCTAATATTTTCTCTGAAAAATTCATGGAAGGTCAGCTTAGTATTACAATTGCTCTTTTTGTTGCCCAGAGCCACATCCACAAACATGAGCTGTGTCTACCCTGTTTTGTACCGAATCCTGTTTGAAGTTGACACATGTGGCCTCGAGATGTATTTGGGCACTTTTTGCACGCCTAGTCCATGCTTAAATAGGTTTAGTTACTAAGCGAGTTGATTTTTTTTACCATATCTATGAACAATGCACCCTAACTCTTAATGCAACTAACTGTATTATCTGTGGTATATTTCCTTGCTGTCCACAACCAGAACAGAGATTCTGAAAAGTTACTAAGGCTGTAAGGGAAAAGCTTCCAATGTGTCTTGTTGTTGTCTTGTTCATTTATAGATTTTTTTTTCTTTTTTCTTTGCTTTTGTACAAATAAACACTTGTTACTGTGATATGTTAGCATCTGATAACCAAAAAACAAAAAAAAACAAAACAAAAAAAAAAAAATGGCAAAAGCTCTCCAGATAAAACTAACTTTTTTTAGTTATTCTTTTTTAATAAATAGAAATATTGTTAAAAATTGTAGCTTATAAGTAAATTAATTACTTATATAAGTTATAATATCTATCTATCTATCTATCTATCTATCTATCTATATATATATATATATATACACACACACACAGTATATATATATAATCACTCTTTAATGTGATTTGTTTTATTTATATACACACACAATATAATATTTTAAATATATGTATACTGTATACACACACAAATAATTTATTTTACATATATGTATTTGTATGTGGTTAATTAATTTCACTAATTCTTTTGTGTATTTTTTCTTTATTTTTTGCACTATAAGCACCACTGATTACTGACTGTTGTAACTGATTGTTACCATTTGCTTCAAGACTGGCCGCAGTGCAACAGTTGTGGACTTGTCTGTGATCAACTAATCATGAGCTTTGATTGCACAGCAGAGACTATTATTTGTTGCTGCTGCGTGTTTTGAGTTTGAGCTCCGTCAAGTTAATTCTTTATCGACTATTTTCTAATCCTGAAATCTATTTTACACACCATCATTTTCGTTTCTATAACGTGTGAATATATCCCCTATCGTATTCTACAACAAAAACAATCAAAGCGCCTTGTTATCACTAGTTTTATTTTGATTTCCAGAGTCCGCTATTAGCTTATAGCCCGTTAGCATCGCCAGCGTGGTTGCATTAGCGGCAACCAAGGAAGGTTGCCGCTAATCTCGCTTCCATTGCTAATACTCTATTCACACACATAACCTTCGTTTTACTCACTGCTACTTGCTTAAATGGCGGATGTGTGTCTACCTTTGAGTGCAGGCGAGGACACGTTCGAGCTGCATTCGGTGCAGCTGGAGCTGGAGGCCGTGGAGAAGCAGATCCGTGAGCTGGTGGAGAAGCAGGCCCAGCTGAGAGAGCGGAGAGCCGCGCTGGAAACATCCCGGGCTGACGCTCACAAGTCCGGGGTAAGTATACAGCGCGCCGCTAACACTCCCACCACCTCTACTCCGTGTGTTTCTCTGCACAGATCCTGTGCACCCAGGACGCGATCTTCCCAGATGTCCTTCACTCCGGCGCCGGGACACCACGGACCCTGGGTGCAGCAGCAGCGGAAGACGCGAGCCAGGCCCCGGGCGAGGACCTCTCCCCCTCCGCCGCCTCCGGTCTTCGAGATCTCCACCCGGAACCGCTTCGCCCCCCTCCGCGAGACGGAACGCGACGCTGTGATCGTCGGAGACTCCATCGTCCGGCACGTCCGTGCTACGTTAGCTGAAGGTAAAGCACACACTCACTGTTTCCCTGGCGCTCGTGTTCTCGATGTTTCTGCGCAGATACCCGCGATCCTGAAGGACGACGAGAGCATCAGCGCGATCGTGCTGCACGCGGGGGTGAACGACACCAGGCTGCGGCAGACGGAGACACTGAAGACGGACTTCAGGAGCCTGATCGAGACGGTGCGCAGCGCATCACCCGCGGCGACGATCATCGTGTCTGGACCGCTTCCCACGTATCGACGAGGACACGAAAGGTTCAGTAGACTTTTTGCTTTAAATGAGTGGTTATTGTCATGGTGTAAAGAACAGAAACTGCTCTTTGTTAATAATTGGAATCTTTTCTGGGAGCGTCCTAGGCTTTTCCGCGCTGATGGCCTGCACCCCAGCAGAGTCGGAGCAGAACTCCTGTCGGACAACATCTCCAGGACTCTACGCTCCATCTGACTAGTAAGACCATTCACAAATAACTGCTATGATGACTTTTGTTCTACCCACTTAAATGATAGAAATACTTGTGCTGTCCAAGCTATAAAGACTGTGTCTGTTCCCCGAACAGTGAAGCCAAAATATAAATATAAATTTAATGCAGGATCTAGAAATAATATAATCGTGATTAAACCAGAAAAATGCAAAACAAATAAACAAAAGCAATTTTTAAAGCTTGGGCTCCTAAACATTAGATCACTCGCACCCAAAGCTGTTATTGTAAATGAAATGATCACAGATAATAGTTTTGATGTGCTCTGCTTGACTGAAACCTGGCTCAAACCAAATGATTATATTGGTCTAAATGAGTCTACTCCACCAAGCTACTGTTATAAGCATGAGCCCCGTCAGACTGGCCGTGGCGGCGGTGTTGCAACAATATATAGTGATATTCTCAATGTTACCCAGAAAACAGGATACAGGTTTAACTCATTTGAATTGCTTCTGCTTAATGTTACACTGTCAGATATGCAAAAGAAATCTCTCCTGTCTCTTGCTCTGGCTACTGTGTATAGACCGCCAGGGCCGTATACAGATTTCTTAAAAGAATTTGCAGATTTCCTCTCAGACCTATTGGTTACTGTTGATAAAGCGCTAATTGTTGGAGATTTTAACATTCACGTCGATAATACAAATGATGCGTTAGGACTTGCGTTTACTGACCTAATAAATTCTTTTGGAGTCAAGCAAAACGTCACTGGGCCCACTCATCGTTTTAATCATACGCTAGATTTAATTATATCACATGGAATTGATCTTACTGACATAGATATCGTACCTCAAAGTGATGATGTTACTGACCATTTCCTAGTATCGTGCATGCTGAGTATTACTGATATTAACTATATGGCTCCGCGTTATCGTCCAGGAAGAACTATTGTTCCAACCACTAAAGATAGATTCAAAAATAACCTGCCTGATTTATCTCAACTGCTCTGTGTACCCATAAATACACATGAACTAGATGAAATGACTAGCAACATGGGCACTATCTTCTCTAATACATTAGAAGTTGTTGCGCCCATCAAATTGAAAAAGGTTAGAGAAAAACGTACTGCGCCATGGTACAACAGTAATACCCATTCTCTCAAGAAAGAAACTCGTAAACTTGAGCGCAAATGGAGAAAAACTAACTTGGAAGTTTTTAGAATTGCATGGAAAAACAGTATGTCCAACTATAGACAGGCTTTAAAAGCTTCCAGGGCAGAGCATATCCGCAAACTCATAGAAAATAACCAAAACAATCCAAGGTTTTTATTTAGCACAGTGGCTAGATTAACAAATAAACAGACGCCACCCGATCTAAATATTCCCTCACAATTTAATAGTAATGACTTTATGAATTTCTTCACTGATAAGATAGATAACATCAGAAATACAATAACAAATGTAGATTCTGCAGCGTCTAGTACTTCAGCTCCATTCATTGCACCCAAAGAAAAACTGCAGTGCTTTACAACTATAGGACAGGAAGAGCTAAATAAACTTATCAATGCATCTAAACCAACAACATGCCTATTAGATCCTGTACCCACTAAATTACTGAAAGAGTTGTTACCTGTAGCAGAAGAACCGCTTCTCAATATTATTAACTCATCGATATCTTTAGGTCACGTTCCAAAATCATTCAAGCTGGCGGTTATTAAGCCTCTTATTAAAAAACCACAACTAGATCCTAATGAACTAGCAAATTACAGACCCATTTCTAATCTTCCGTTTATGTCTAAAATTTTAGAAAAAGTTGTATCTGCTCAGTTGTGCTCTTTTTTGCAAAAAAATGATCTCTATGAAGAATTTCAGTCAGGTTTCAGGCCCCACCATAGTACAGAAACTGCACTTGTTAAAATTACAAATGACTTGCTTCTTGCGTCAGACCAAGGCTGCATCTCATTGCTAGTTTTACTTGATCTTAGTGCTGCGTTCGACACTATAGATCATGACATACTCATAGATCGATTACAAAATTATACGGGTATTCAAGGGCAGGCTTTAAGATGGTTTAGATCCTACCTGTCTGATCGCTTCCACTTTGTTTATTTAAACAGGGAGTCATCTCAATTATCACCAGTAAAATATGGAGTACCACAAGGATCTGTCCTAGGTCCTCTGCTATTTTCAATATATATGTTGCCCCTTGGTAATATTATTAGAAAATACGGGATTAGTTTCCATTGTTATGCTGATGATACTCAACTATATATCTCAACAAGACCAGATGAAACTTCTAAATTATCTAAGCTAACAGAGTGTGTTAAAAATGTAAAAGATTGGATGACCAGTAATTTTCTCCTATTAAATTCAGATAAGACAGAAATATTACTTATTGGACCAAAAAACAGTACACAGAATCTCTTGGATTATAATTTGCAACTAGACAGATGTACTGTTACTTCCTCTACAGTCAAAAATCTGGGTGTTATATTAGACAGCAACTTGTCTTTTGAAAATCATATTTCCCATGTTACAAAAACAGCATTCTTCCATCTTAGAAACATTGCCAAGCTACGAAACATGTTACCTGTTTCTGATGCAGAAAAGCTAGTTCATGCATTCATGACCTCTAGACTGGACTATTGTAACGCACTGCTAGCTGGTTGTCCTGCATCTTCAATAAACAAGCTACAGGTAGTCCAAAATGCAGCGGCTAGAGTCCTTACTAGGTCAAGAAAATATGATCATATTACCCCAATTTTACAGTCTCTGCACTGGCTACCTATTAAGTTCCGCATCAGTTACAAAATATTATTACTTACCTATAAGGCCCTTAATGATTTAGCTCCTGTGTACTTAACTAGTCTTCTACCACGCTACAATCCATCACGCTCCCTAAGGTCGCAAAACTCTGGACTTTTGGTAGTACCTAGGATAGCAAAGTCAACTAAAGGAGGTAGATCCTTTTCACATTTGGCTCCCAAACTCTGGAATAGCCTTCCTGATAATGTTCGGGGTTCAGACACACTCTCTCTGTTTAAATCTAGATTAAAGACACATCTCTTTAGCCAAGCATTCACATAATGCATCTCATGATCTTGTACTGCAGTTATATCTGATCAAACACGCATTATTGTTCTTTAGCTTGGATTGAACAAATAATTGTTGCTTGGTTGGAACAGCAGCTACGCTAATTATGTCTCTATTTGTTTCTCTGTTTCTGCCACGGGATTAACATCCCGTGGTAACTAGGATTTACACAAGCTTCAGTCTGGATCCAGAACACCTGAGAAGAGATGATGCCAACCCCTCAGAGGACCTCAGATGAAGCATACCCTCAGACAACATACAGAACTACCAAATTTCGCCATAAGTTAAATATATTAAGTTTCTACAATATATAAATATATTGTAGAAACTTAATTTCCTGTAAAGCTGCTTTGCAACGATTTGTATTGTGAAAAGCGCTATACAAATAAACTTGAATTGAATTGAATTTGCACACTCTCTCTCTTTCTCTCTCTGTATCAAGTTCTGTTTTTCCTCTAGCCTTCCTTTCTCCCTCACTTTACATTTCAGTCACACTTCCTCCCAGTTTAATTCTTCCCAAGCAGTTTGGGTGCTGAGTTTCAGTCAATTCCCATTATTTAGATTAATCCCCAGCTTTCTTAATTCAGTATAGTTGTGGTTTAAAATTGTGGGTTTAAAGCTATCCTTGAATCCACTTGAAGTGGTGTATATTTCAGCTTCAGTGTACTCAACAGCTCATATTATTGGTGACTCTCCTAAGGAAATGGGTTGTTGAGTCACTCACACTGAGAGCAGGTAAAAAAAAAAAAAAAAAAAAATATATATATATATATATATATATATATATATATATATATATATATATATATATATATATATATATATATATATATATATATATATATATATATAACAGAAATTCTTCAAGGTGCAGTGTGTATATAATTTATGCATTATCTGTTTATGTCAGCAGCCCAAAATAACATTGGTTCAACTAATGGGAAATAATCAGTTTATTTTTAGTTCTATTTGGTCCACTAGTGGTACAAAAATTACACACTGCACCAAGTAAGTCATCAAATTGATCCAAAGAGTTTGACTGGTTAGCATGGTACAGTTGGCCCCTTGATAGTTGCCAAATCGATAAATTATGGGTGCAAAAATCGTCTGTTTTGATGAATATTTAAAAATACCTATGTATTCCGAGTGCACTCTTTCAGGGAATCAAAGTTGCTGACATTACGATGAATAGAAATGTTAATGGATAGATTTCTTCAGGTGTTACAGATATCCTTGGAAAGTCCAGGTAACTTGATCTAGTTTAATTCTGCCCACAAAATATTAAAGGATTCTAGCTGCGTCTTATTCTGAAGTCTGTGCTCTCTAGAGGTCACATTTGTCGACTCCACATGTTATTGAGGATGTTTCATTTCAGAACAGTAACTAGTAGAAAACTGACTGTTATTCCTTGTGAGGTGTAAATATTGTAATTTGAAAAAGTAATGGTTACTTTTCTGAAACAAGGTAGCCGACAAATGTGACCTTAGGAAGGTGCAGCCTTTGAAATGAGACACAATGTTTGTCAAGTCTTATCAGTTCTACTGATTTTATCTCAATTGAAAAAAAAAAATAAAAAAATAAAATAAAATAAAATATATATATATATATATGATCACCTTGGTACTTGAAATTGTTGAATTTTCAGTTGAGCTCAGTTGAGGTACCATATACAGAGATAACATCATTTTTGATGCATAATAATTGGTTATATTTAGGTTAAAAATTGCAGAATTACACAAGTGTATTTAATAACATAGCATCAGTTATTTTCATGATTGATCATAGTTTTGAAAATGAGATGTGAAAGTAAATTTTTATCTGGCACAGGTTTACAAAATCCTTAATAGGATGCAATATCAAAACATGGAAACATGGCAACCATTCACTTTAGTGGGGAAATTTATTGTTGAAACTCCCTGTGTATTGGAGTTCTCATAAATAGAGTGTCTGCTCTCCAAGGAGTAACTGTAATAACATGGATAGGGGCCAGTGGACAGGGGAAGGGGATCTCAGGGTCAGGGATGTGTTGGTTTGTGGGAATGTTGGCTTGGAGTTTCTCAATATCTTCATTTGACGCTGATTTGATTCAAATTACTTCTTAGACGTTGCCTTATGCATTTCTCATTAAGCATTAGCATTGACAGAATTGGGCGTGGGCCATCATTACAGATCAGTAGAGGCAGGAAAGCCTAGTAATAAAAAAGCAATCTGCCTCCACTATATCAGGTCATAGAAAGTTAAAAAGATGGAAATGATTAGTTTAGAGATACCGTAGCATTTATTTAGGTCCTGGTGATGTTGAAATGATAATATGACATTATTAGGATCATTTTGTGCAGCTTTTATATTTTGCAAGCATTAGATTAATATATTATATTATTTAGCTTATATTGTTATTTAGATATATTATATAGTTTTATATATATATTAGTTATTAGTATTATTATATATTTGTGTATATATTTGTAAGTATTAAATTTAATTAATATTTCTAAGTATTATATATAATTCATGACTAATATTTTACCTAAATTCATATACATTTATATAATTGTTAGACTTATATAAGTTATTATGTGAATAATATTTTAATAATATTATTTTTTTATTATTATTAAAGTAAGTAATAAAAGCTGTATAAATTGACTAAAATCATATTACTCTTTCCTTGTTTGTAGTGTGTTGCGTTCAGTTGTTTCTTTGCACACAAATACTAGCTGTTTTCTCCTTAATTCCTGTATGCTTCTGCTTGTTTTTATGTTGCATTTGCACTGACATTTTTTGGCATTACAGCCTCTAGACTGAATACTTCTAAACTATATCCAAAACTATAAGGCAGAAGTTTATGCAGAGAATCATCTTTCAATAGATTTTTTTTTTTTTTTTTTTTTTTTTGCTACTGCCCTGGAGAAGATGAATAAGATAATTATATGTGAGCTTTGGGCAAATGGATGAACACATCCTACTGCTGCTAGACTGCCTGAAGTTCTATTGTAGACACAATGCACCACATCAGCTTTCATTGCTTGATTATTGTGTTCAGGCAAGAATTTGTAACATAAATTGTTGGAAAGATTTTTGTGTCTAATATTTGCCTCGCAAGCCAGTTAGAGGGAAATGTAATTATTGATAATTGCACAAGGACATAGTGCCTTTTTTCTCCACCGCTGCCCATAAAAAGTGAAATACGAGAATGATAGTGCACACGAGTTCACGCGTGAGCCATACAGCCATGCATGTTTGAGTTCATACAGCAGGACATACAGGCAAAAAAGGCCCATCATCAATATCCCCAGCAATAACATGGCAGAAAAGTATCAGATCAATCAGAAATATGTAATTTTCTTGCAGATCTATCAAACAGGGCTGTCTAATGAAGAGAGCAAGTGCTGTGCAGTGCACATTAGGAGAAGATCAGTCCAGCTATTCATCCAGGTGATGCTCTGCCTGCAGGCAACTACGCACCCCTGTTGCATAATTTAGTTGGCGCTCTTAGACATCATTATTTGTAACTCAGATACTGAAAGATCGAGAATGTCCAAAAAATTCTCCTTTGATTTGGTCATTATGTCACACGTGGCATGTCATTTGCATAGCAAACCTAAAAGTTGTAAAACATCAGTGCTTTTTTCACATTTTATGATGCATTAACATTTTAATTTGTAGCCACTTTTTAAATGAGACTATGGAGCCCACAGTTGACTTGTTATTAGTTGGGATTATGCAGCAAACACCAGTTCATTCCATTTTTATTGGCTCTTAAACAAAAGCTTAATCCTTTAAATAATTGGAAATGCAATTTTACACAACCAAATCATGTTGTTATTTGAAACGCCCACTATGCTAAACAATAAATAGCTTTATTCGGGCTCAAGAAGACAAATGAAGGAAAAACTGTATTGAAACCATCTCACTGTTGCTAATTTATTGTTTTATAAATGCTGAAAGCTCTTAAAGACTCTAAAATCCCTGCCTTGCTTTTTGAGTTTTACTGTTTTAACGTTATGCTTAATTTAATAAATATAAATGCTTATTCGTTATTATCTAATACTTATTATTTAATAAATGCTTGTTCATTGCATATGATACCTAATGCTGTAATTAACCGTAACAATTTGAGTCTAATTGTCTTTTTTTTTTTTTTAGAATCCACTTTCTTTTTTTAATGATTTATGGGCCTGTTCCATGTAGAATATGTGTGTTTGAATATGGCCTCCTCCTTTATTAGAGGCAAACAATGGATTTCATTACCCCCTGTGAATCAGATGTAATAATCAGAGGTCTAACTCAGGAAACCAGCAATCATGGCAATAAGTGTGAAACCTGTCGATATTTCTACATTCTGCTGTTGAAGACTGGCCTGTTGTTATGATCACTTATTTTTAACCTTGTGTGTACTGCAGACACACAAACCCTTACTGCAAATGAATGACACTACTCTAAGTCAAGGCAGCTGGTGAAGCGGTTAGGAAACATTTATGAACTACATTTTGGATCCTCGAGCTCTTTTGATGCTGCACAGCTTAGTACAATAGGGTAGGTGGGTAATTTGTTCAGCTGACTTGGTTTCCACTATCGGCTTGCGTTACGCTGTGTTTATTCAATTCATTCCTACACACCCAACTGTTTCTTTCACCTTAGGGTGCAGCTCAGGCCCATTGTGACAGATCAGGTCCGCTAGAACCCTCCGGCATGCTGAAATTAATATCCCAGGCTGCCACCCACGTCCATCTGCCATCACAGCATCCCTCAATCCAAGTCCATGTCCGTCTTGGAGAAATCACATTGGTAAATGACCTCCGATAACACCAGAGGTCAGAAATTTTTTAAGGAATATTCCAGGTTCGATACAAGTTAAGCTCAGTTGACAGCATTTGTGGCATAATGTTGATTACCACCAAAAAAAAAGATGATAGATAGATAGATAGATAGATAGATAGATAGATAGATAGATAGATAGATAGATAGATAGATATAGTGCCACAAAAAAAAGGCAAAATAAAAGTAAAGAAAAAAGAAAAGATCCAAGCCGATTTTTGGAATAATTTAAAAGTAGAAATGTGAGGCACTGAAAAGCAGAAAAGTAAGGCACTTACATAAATAATACACAAGTTTTAATAAATTAAAAATTAAAGTTGTTAAAATGTTTTCATCATTTTTACAGACATTTTAGGGTTTTGCCATTATGTTGTTGTTTACATCTATTTTTTCATCTATTTTTTATTTTATTTATTTATTTATTTATTTTGTGATCCACATTTTCATCTAAACCAGGAATGAATATGGAAGATATAAGTATTTCCACCACAGAAAATCTGGGAGGAAAAAAAAATAAAAGCATAAATGTTAAGCCCATTTTTTTTTTTTTTTATAAAGACATTTACATAGATAACACAAGTTAAGATTTGCAAATTGATTTTTGCTTTTTAAAATAATTTTTGTTGTTGTTATTCACATTATGCCACTGTCAAATCATCTTAACCAGGAATTACTATGAAAGGTATGAGTCTCCCCCCCCCCCAAAAGAAAAAAAAAAATCTACCAGCCTGCAGTGAAGAGAATAGTGTTCTGAGATGGGTGTATGGACACTGGCAATAATAATGGAATTGCTGTATGAATTGATTGTAATGAAGCGTGCAGTCAGATGGTTCTCTCCAATATTTGTTTATGATTACAAATGGGTGCTGCTCTGAACTCAGCGTCTGAACTCATAAAGCAGTGCGGCGCTCCTGGCCTTTCTCTGGGTCTCTGCAGCGGGACAGCGAGAGGTAAAGAATGATGGTTTATTCTCTAGCTCATTTAGAGTTGACCACACAGCTGGAGGGCCCAGATGTACCGATTTAATGGCTAATTACTGTCTTGCACACACACTGCCTGATGGGAGTGAAAGGTCATGCTGAGGAGCTCCGGGTGTGAGTTTATTGTGTTATTTATGCATATAAATTATTAGCCACAAAATTGCACTACTCAGATACTGTGAAGCCAAACTAATGATGCAATCCATCAAAAAATAACCTAGTTCTATCCATATATGATGTAATTGTAGACCCTTTTAGTAAGAAAGAAGGAAAGAAAGGAACTTTTTATTTCATTTGGCATGATATTTGATTATCCATGAATATCTAGGAAAAAATTGTTTCAATATGCGTTCTTGATATTATTTTTTTTGGAAACACTGTATGATGAGCTTCATTTTGTTAATGTTGGTAATTGCATGGCTCTCTGGAATACTTGATTCTGATTGGTCAATTGCAGTATTCAGGGGTCTGATATTTCCAAATATTTACTGTTGTCTTTGGCAACTCTGTAACCAAAAATGGTGCTACTTTCACGTCTGTCATATCACACCGCGGACTTGCTCTCGCTTGCTTTGTACAAACGCAACTACAAGCTTCTAGTGTCTCAGTTATCGATTGTAGTAAAAAATTACCTCAGAGGACTTATATTAGTATTAATTTTACTGTAATGTTGTTCATCTTGTTTCTAACATTGTTTTGTACCTTGTAATATACAGGTGCATCTCAATGAATTAGAATGTTGTGGAAAAGTTCATTTATTTCAGTAATTCAACTCAAATTGTGAAACTCGTGTATTAAATAAATCCAATGCACACAGAATGAAGTAGTTTAAGTCTTTTCCACGACATTCTAATTCATTGAGATGCACCTGTACTTTTTTCCTTCATCAAAGCTTTAGGAAAATATAGTGCAAATTATAATAATTTAAAAATAAAATAACGTTATATAATAATAATAATAATAATAATAATAATAATAATAATATAACTCATGACGAACAAACAATGACAATACTTTTGACATTTCAAGTTGTATGAATTTACATTTAATGTATAAATAACATTAACTATGAAGATATATTTAACATAAATTAACCTTTATCCTTGGTTTAATAAATGTTATAAATACCTGTTTATTTTTAGTTCATGATAATTAGTACATTAACTTGTGTTAATTAATTTAACCTTATTGTAAATCCTACCCATGTTGTAAACAAAGGTAGACGTGTTTTAGAACATTGGTGATCAATCACTCACATCACCATTCGATCAATGAGCCAAGCATTATTTGAGATATGAGTACTTGTTAATCGCTTCAAGCATACATATCATAAATGTTATAAGCCCTTTAGCCATGATATAAAGAGACAGAATGGCAAGTATAGCATCATGCGTTCATGGAGAACGGTTTGGATGTGGGAAACGGGCCAGATCAGGTGAAGAATTGTCGTAAAACTGGTCAGTGGTGGTATGAACTCTAGAGCCTTGTTTATTGCTGTGCTATGGCTCATTGACACCTGCTCAGAGCTCTGAGAAGATCTCATTTCAAAGCCATAATAATGCTGCAATTGTCACTTGCTGCTGGGGAGTGTACTGGGTGTGCGGCTAAGACAGGGAGACAAATAACAAAGTTACAAATCCTACCGTTATGTTAATTACCGTATGAGCAAAATGTCAAAATAGTTGTAGGGCACATGTGGGTTTCAAAGGACATATTTAAAAGTTGTTTGTAGTTCTGATTAGAAAAACCATAATTCCAGCTTTTAACAATTAAGTTGAATAGTGTTAAAGTTTTTAGAATGCAGGCACATGTATTTCCTAGCAAGCACAGAATGTTTCCTTAAGGTTAGTGCATGGTTCTCATTTGGTTAATTTTTTATTTATTTATTTTTTTTTAATGTTCTAAGAACATTATTTTTAGGTGTTTAACTGTAAATTAACAAGGAAACCAGCTTTTTAAAACCCTTAAGCTAGGTTCAGTTATTCTCTCTATGATTTAAATGTGTAAAACAAAGAGCAGAACCTTGAAATCAGCCAAATTAAAGTGGATCATGTTGAATTAACTGTATTCATAAAGACCTTCTTTCTAACTAAAATGAATGCAGTACACAAGCAAATGCCAGAAATGTAGCCTCTGTGTCTCCTCTAGCTTGAATGCAATTCTTATGCAAATGTTGAATAACAGCACTAAATACTGTTTAGATATTCTATGGTGAAGAGATTTTGCTCATCGAAGCAGATCTGCTGCATGTGAGAAAGCAGTTAGGACATTTTATGTCTCTGTACAGGAGAACAGTGAAGGAAACCAGCCCTGTTGTTGAATTTCACCATGTAATTCTAGTCCTGCATCAAACAAGGTTTGTTTTCAGCTGTTTGGCAGGAACTGTCTGCATTCAGTCCTTGTGAACTGAGCTGTTAAGTAAAGATGTGAGATGCTGGATCAAAGAGTATAGCTTGAGGTCTCAAATTAATAATGGAGATGAGAACAGACGACACCTTGTGGTGCTGTTGAGAACTGCTTCCTCACTCCTTGTCTTTAAACAGACAACACACACTGTCCTTCCATTCCTTACTTCATTTCCTACTTTTACAAATATATAGTGTAAAAGAATGGGGCACTTGACATTGATTTGTGCTTAAAGATTGCTGTTTTCTAAGATCCACTTTCTAAATCTTCATGAGTTTGGATTGTAGTAATACAACATAGAAACTAAATATTCATAAATCATTTTAGTTTTACTAAGCGATAAAAAAGGAAGGCGATATTGTTCAGAATATAAATTACATATTATACAGTCTGTCTTTTGAAATACAGTGCGTTTAAGAGTCAGATCTAAATACAAAGGACATTATCTGTTTAAAATCATCATTTATGGCATGTATCAGACTCTGGAACACTGTTTTTGCAGTACGCTGTGCTATTGTTTCTCCTTTGAGAGTCTCTGAATCCAACACCCCCATTAGGGGTGTAAATCGGCTGAATGCGAAAGTCCCCCTTGAGCATCTGTTCGTTATTCAAAGAGACTATCTGAAAGCTAGTTTCAGTCATTTCTAGAATAGAGTTATCCTTTTTAGTCCCCGCTTCGCAGTAGTCGTCTTTTCTTCTTCCCCGACTGTATTTCCATTTTGATGACTCTGACCTTCCCTTCTTGTGCATGTGCCAGCAGAATATGCTCAACAGAACCACCAGGACCACAAGCACCGCCCCGCCAATCAGGCCAGCCAGTAGGAAAGGCGAGCTGGGGTCCTGCTGGGTCGCCTGCTCGGGCCCAGTGGCGTTATTGCCGGAGTGAAAGGAAGCAGACTTTGTCGTCACCTCTGAGCAAATCGTATCGTCTCCCGGGTGGTAATTATTGAATGCGTCCAGCGGATCCACGCAAATACGATAAGTCGACTTGGGCTCCAGGTTTGTCAGTGTGATTCCCTCACGTTCGCCCTGCACGAGCGACTCCTGCATGGGACCGCTTATCAAGCTGTGACCCAGCTTGACCCAGGTCACCTTATAGGCCGTGACGGTGAACGTCGATACCCAGCTTACCTGAATGCACGAGCCGTTTAGCACCGCAAAGGAAACTCGCAGCGATTCCTGCATCGAGCCGGCCGGGTCGTTGGTCCTCTGCCCCCCGTCTTTGCCCGCAGTCGGCGGTGGAAGCGTCAGACGTGGAGGGTTGGGTGTAGGCCGGGAGCGTGCGGGTGTGAAAGCCGTTTGAGCGGCTGACTCAGCGGTGGAGGAAGAGAGTAGTGTGGGCTGTGGGACTGTGGCGGTGCCGTTAGGACACTGGATGAGCTCCAGGGTTAACTCTCTGATTACCATGCCACGTACCCTCTCTGGTTTCTGGCACATGAAGCCACGAACATTGAGGGTAGCTGGCAGGGACTTTAACCACAGTATGACCCATTTAATGTTGCAGTCACAGAGCCAAAGGTTGTTTCGAACAGTGAGCTGTCTCAGACTGTGGAGGCCGTCAAAGACCCCCTGTGTGAGAGACTGCAGCTGGTTGTTTGAAATATCCAGTCTCTCCAAGCGATGGAGGCCGCGAAAGGCCGTCAAAGGAATCTCATTCATTTGATTATCCTGCAAGTTGAGCTTGACTAGAAACTCGGCTGGCAGATTAGGAGGAGGAACCGTGAGGGAGTTACGCGCTAGCGACAAGGTTTTGAGATTAACGAGGGTCTGGAGAGCACCGGGGGCGATGCCCTCATCCATGAGCAAGTTCCCATCCAGGAGGAGGAGCTCGAGGCCCGTCACGTTCTCGAACGCGTCCTCTGCTATAAATGCGATACGGTTCTCGTCCAGCCGCAGCTCTCTCAGCTCCTCGGGCAGCCCGATGGGGACGCTGCTCAGGTGGTTCTTGGTAAGGAAAAGGGTCTTGAGACTGATGGCCTCCCTGAAGGCCCCCTCCTCCACACCCACGGTGGAGATGGAGTTGTCATCCAGATAGAGCTCCTCCAGGCGTAGCAGCTGCGCCAGGGCGGCCCGGGACACCGTCTGAATGTTATTCTCCTGCAGGTGGAGCACCCGCACATTTTTGGGAATATTGACAGGGAATTCGTCGAGCTGGTTGCCATAGAGATACACCGTCTCCACAGAGGCAACGTTGTGCATTTCCAGAGGAAATCCAGCATTGTTGATTTGATTGTTGTGGAGGTAGAGGGTCTTATAACCCTCTCCTAGCCCCAGAGGCACTGACGTTAGACTCCTCTCATTGCAGTAAACAAAAGTCCTGTCACAGCGGCACTCCTCCGGACAGGTTGTGGCCCAGGAGAAATGCATGTGAAGGCCCAGAAGTATCGGTATCCACGGGCTGATCAAAGCAGGCAGGTCTTTATTCCACATTCGGATCTGTACCTCCATTTTGTAAAACTTTGCAAACTTTCTGACAGCAACAACAGTGCACGTAATTAAAAAGGGTGAAAAAAACTCAAATAAAATCCACCACACTGGAGTTCTTAGCGGATCTCGAAACTCGCCTCGGTGGAGAGTATGCGATGTTGAAGTCGCTGGGTAATCCTCCTGTAATTGCCTGTCCTAAGCTCCCCAACACAAGAGCAATAGTCTCATTAACTCGTGCGACTCCCTCTCATCCCTCCGTCCATGCTTGGGCTGGAAATGATAGCAGAGCTCATCACATTGTCACTCTGAGTTTAGGGAGGGACGATTTCAAAGTGTGAGGGCCGGAGCAGCAAGTATGGAGGACTCATCGAAGACGACTTCCTCTCTCGTCACAGCTGGACGATTCTCGTAAGGCACGACCTTCCTCACAAGTAGCATTTTGAGCCACTTACCTATTTTAACAGAAAATAAAAATAGATGAGATGTTATTTCAGTGTCAAAACTCTGCATGTTTTTATATCTGAACTAATGTTTTTATAGGAAAATATGCATCTGTATATCATAACATGCAGTTTTAATATCAGCCAAGTGAAATAAGTTCACTACAGTGGTCCTTAGAATCACTGTAAATTCAATCCACTTGAATTTTCAGTGATTTTACCATACCCAAACCCTAACTTGTGGCAACCCCCTTACTATAATGAAAGACATTGCTTCAATCTTTATTGTTCAATAAAGAGTTATTCTACAAGGAGAACTGTTCTGATTCTAAGTACCTAACATTACCTTCACTGTAGGCTGTTTACGGTTGCCAAGTAACATGGCAACTTACTGCATTAATAATAATGCTGAATGTGTATACATGGCACATTCAATCATAATTCAGAGTTTGAACTGTCTGCTTTTATAAAATGGATTTAAATGTTATTTACATGTTAAGAAAAAGACAAAGAAATAGAAAAAAAAGAAAGAGCAGCAAGCAATAAAGCAGGACACTGCTCCACACTTTCTCTGTGAGGAGAGAGTGGTGACTGGCGACATCAGCATCTCTGAGCTCTCAGACTTGTAAAGGGCACCGAGGTGTTTAATCTGTCAAATGCTACGATGATTGACAGGTCTGTTCTCCAATGCTCTGGCACAGAGTTCTCCTCTCAGTAATAATGATTCTGAACCTGGGGACAGTGAGAACTGCTCTATTAAATCAGTGAAGAGTGCAAAAGTTTGAACACGGCTCTGTCCATGATGCAGAACATATAATATCAATAAAGTCAATAAGACACTGGCATCTCTCTGAATCCTCTCATGACATGCATCTGCCATTTTAGCAGCTGTCTCCTTTATGCACAGACTTTGGACAGATCAATTATGGGTTGGATCATTGGACCCTTTACATGGTAAAGAATAAAGGTTTACAAGTTATGTAAGTCAAGTTACAAGATGTAATGGGTGTCAGCCTGATGGCCTGAATAATGCTATTGGATGTGCAGATTTCACCAATTCATTTTGTTGTAGCCATGTTGAATATCATCTTTGCATCTTAATATTCCAGTCTTCATCGAGGCCTCACATGTCCTCACCATCTATTAACCGTCTGCAGTTTGTGTACTGTATTTTGTAATATTGTTCTTTATTGCTTTTGCACTATATTGTTTGGTGTTTGTTTTGTCTACACTGTTTCATATACATTGCATACTGTAGTTGTACCTACTGTACAATTTCCACTTGCCTTGCTGTATGGATATAAATATTCTATTCTATTCTATTCTATTCTATTCTATTCTATTCTATTCTATTCTATTCTAAAGTGTACATTCCTTTGAGAAAATAAATAGTGCTTTCATAGTCTGTTGCTGTATATCTCAACACAGGAAAAATGATCTTGCAGGATTCTTTTTTTTTTCTTTCTTATATTATTCTATATTTGGATTGAACAAACCAAGGTCCAATATAATAGTGAAGGCCATTTTTTCACCCCAGCCTTTACTAGTCGGCTACATTGATTCAGGTGTTCAACTATCATTATACAATGGTGTTCAGGTTTTGTTCATTGAATTACTCTTAGGAAACGGCTCAAGTGCAGACAGCTGATTTGAGCAGTGGTGTGGTTATGCACATAGAAAATCACACATGGAAGTACTTGACATCTCACTGCTATAAACGCACTTATGAAATGTTCTGCTTTACCTCTTTCTCATTCTATAAAAATATAGTACTATTTATAAATTTGTAACCTGTAAACTGGTTAAATGTAAGGTACCCTAAATGTTAATAAATATATTAGATTTGATGTTTTACTGTAAGAAGGTTTTTTTAATTTTTTTTTTATTTTAATTTTTTATTTATTTTTTTGTGGAAGTGAAAATATGAATATGTGTACTCTGATGGGTATTGAATTTGTGTAGGTAAATGTGAGGCTGAGACTTGTCTGTGCATATTTATTAGTCATGGTTCATATTGAGGCCAATTTTGTTTAATTTTAATTTTTTTTTTTTTTTTTTTTTTTTTAGAATTGTGCTCAGTATATTATAAGGTGCACAGCAGATTTTAGTAGTCAGTGTAGACTGATATATCAGTATTAAAAGAGTAAATCGCATACAATAGTCATGAACTGCAAAATATAGCTACAGGCACCAAATGCCATCCCGTAAATATTCATCAAATGCCATGCCTAAAATATTCAGTAAATATATCGGCATTTTTTCGTGTTACTGTTGTTTTTAACCTACTTATAAGAGAATAGTTTAAATGTATTTTAGGAATAGCAGATATAACGGCTGTTATACAAGAAGTTTTTCGTAAGAGCCAAATTAATTAAATCTGGAAATTAATTTGGAAACACTAACAGTTTCGTGTGTCTTTACTCTCTAAACGTGTTTTTTTTTTTTTTCTTTTTTTCTTTTAGTCCTCACCTTTTCTGAAGAGGCTTCGACCCATCGAGGCAGCATTTTAAAGTCTTCTAGTCTCTTCTCCGGTATGAGTTCTCAGAATAAACATCCCCCAGATAAACTAAAAAATAATTCCAGACCCCCAGCAGAGTCAGCCTGACGATCGTTTAGTCCGGATGGTCTAAAAAGCATCATTTTGTCGAGCATTTGATCCTGATGCGCCCGAGAGCCGCTGCTTCAATCCCGCTGATGCGCTCCCGAGTTCCGCGCTTCCTTCACCAAATGCCCGGAGCGCGCTGGACTCTCCTCTCTCTCTCTCTCTCTCTCTCTCTCTCTCTCTCTCTCTCTCTCTCTCTCTCTCTCTCTCTCTCTCTCTCTCTCTCTCACTCACACACACATACACACTCCTCTCACTGTCTCACAACCAAAGATGTTACACTTCTTCTTGATTGAGGTCCGATTCCTCTACCATAATTGGTTTCATCTGATTGTTTATTCCAAATGCACTGCGCTCGTTTCCCTTTGGAACCTATGGGAGGAATTGCAGTAATGAATTCATTTGATAGCTCTCTCTCTCTCTCTCTCTGCCCTCTCTCTCTCTCTCTCTGCCCTTTTATTTTCTGTTGTGCTCTCAATGCATTTAGTGTTTGCTCTGTACCGCAATTACGAATTGTAGTTTTTGTATTGAATTTATTATATTTAGAATTCCCAAGGGCTGCACAATTAGTCGACCAATAATCAGTAGTATGGTTATATATATATATATAAAAAAAATTACAATTACGTAATTCCGTTTAAATCCACTCGAGTAGTTTTCTTTCCAGTTTTCAGTGTTTTTGCGGCGTTGAGCATTGCAACCAATCACAGACCTTGAGCAATGCATTTGCAACAGCCAATCGTAGGCGAGTTACAACTGCTCTGGTGTAAGTCAGTAGTAGGCATGATCTGTAACGGCCACTGTTATGACTGTATCAGTCACTAATATTTTATTTATTAAACAAATTATGAAGTAATTTATTATTTTGTCATAATCACGCAGCCCTATTTTCTGTGTTTCTCCAACATACTCTCTCTGCAATTTGTAACTATTTTAATTTTGGCCAATTGGATGCCTACATGAATTTGTACCATCCCATTACGTTTTTCTAAAAAATCGTACGTTTCTGTACAAATGACATACAAATTTATACGGAATCGCCACCTCAAAAAATACTCAAGTTTTCTCATGCATTCTGGTTGGTTTCTCTCACCAGTGAGCAGGGATTGGGAGATGGAAAACCTGGAGTGGAGCTGTGGGAATATAGAATGCTTTGAGCTGGAAGAGGAAGGATGCTTCTTAACAGGAAAGCCTCATCCTAGTAGGGCTGCATATCTCGACTGCCACATCAAGAGCTTTTGAAGACCATCTCAGTTTAAAGGATCCTTGCAAGGCAGCCTTCGTTTAACATCCTTCATTCGGCCTATTTTTTAAGGATACATCAAGTGTATCCTTTGTGTCCTCCAATCACCCACAATTCTTTGTACACATTCCAATTCTCACAAAAGAATTAGAGCAAAATGAATCAGCACTGAGCTCATCAACTTTCATTATGAAATCTAGGACAAAAATTGTTTTCGGAGATGAAGTTGTATGTTTTCTTATTTTTTGTTGTAAACCACTGAGAGACAACAGACAGTTGTCATTCACTGTATTGCATTAATGGAAAGTCAGATTAAAACGTATCTTTCCCAATTTATTTTTTTTTAATTTTATCATGCCGTAACCACAGGGATGGAAACATTTGTGATGTTGCCATGTGGACTTTCTAGACCGTTTTATTCTGAGGAAGAGTCTAGCCTAAGAATCAGAAGTACTGGTTTTATGGTGTGCAGCCTTCTGATTGAGAAACACATGAAGTCTGTTACTCTGCTCCACGCTTGTGCTTTTCCAGAATGGCTTTTAGTCTGTGCATTACTTTGAGACACACAAAGATAGATGCTTCACCCTTATTAGTACACTGATATTGGTTAAATGTTATGGCACTTCCAGTAATGCAGCTGATAATCTTGTATGATTTATTTGGTTAACACCTGATAATTTGTTGGTTACAAACTCAGGTAATAGCCTTTTTTGTAATAAATGAGGAAATTATGCTATTTTAGTGAGATGGAAGTGAGAAGTGTTATCAAGTACTCTTCAAGTGCATGAGATTTGGAAAAAGCAAAGGCCACATGCTGAGATGAAGCACTCATATAATAAGGGTTCAACTTCGGTGGCTATCATGATTTATTCAAATGGTGCAATAAGATGAAAAAAATGAATCTAAAGATATTTTACACAAAACTTAATTTGTTTCTGACTCAAATCCATTTGCAAAGAAAAGTTTCTACGAGTGGGTCATGGAAGGCGAGAGTGATCACGATCTAGTGAGCGATGAAAGATCAGTAACTCATTTCCTTCTGTGGCTCAAATCCGAACCGCCTCTTTCCTCAGAGCAAAAGTGAAAGGATACGCACGCCCCTTTAATGAACCATCAAACCAATACAGATTTGTTCTAACCGACACAAAGCACACAGACATGACTCTGCTCTCTTGAATCTTAAGATCGGTCCTTTAATCTTTTGATGCTTTCTGCCTCACATGAAACATCAGTCAAATCAGTGCTAGGATTATTGGGTTTCTGCTATTTAGTTACAGTTACGGTCACCCAATCAATGACGGACGATATGAGGAAACCTATAAATGACAGGAGGATAGCATAATTGATAGCTTATGGATAAGAATCGCAACAGCCTGGTTACGGCAAGCCTGATCAATTTCTTATCAATTTAAATTCATTAGTCACAGATGACAACGGAGACTATGGGACTTCCAACCAATCATGACAATCATAGACAGCAGCCTTTTGAACACAAATTGGATATCAAAGAACACGCACAACCCTCGCACACCACATTATGTATTATGTTGTTTTATTATCTACCATCTTTCTTTTTCTATTTGAAGTTGTGTTCGGTTTCTTAGTCCTGATCGTGGCATTCTCAAAAGCTGTTGATTTTTCTGACAAGAGCTCAGTCTACAGAATACTAAATTGAAATTTATTTCAAAGCAGACTGTTGGACATTAATTAAATTATGTGTCACGATATGCATTCATAAATGAATGTATTATGAATTTGCTATTGGCTTGGCAACGCCGTTGTGGGTAGTGCTTATATCAGACAGGATTATGCTGATGAAAGCTTGAAAGAGACGTCTACCCCACTGGAGAGAGGAAAACAAACAAGCAAATAAATAAATATAAAAATAACATATTCACTATTTTGCAGAGTTCTGGCAATGGTGTCTCATTATTTTCTGCTTATACCAAGAAACCCTCCTACAGACAGGTAACATTGCCTATAAGCTGCAGGCTAGTGCTTATATAGGGAAGAATATGCTAACTTTATTTGACCTAACTTTTGGTAAGAACACAGAGGACTCTGTAATTGGCGCATAAGTTAGAAATGAATAGGTTTTGAGAGTCAATGCTATAACATTTTGTGGTTTTAAAGCTAAGGTAAGGGAATATTTGAATCCGTAAGTTTCACAGGCTGCAGTATAGTTAGCCGTTGGAGGTCAATGACAGACTGCTAGTCAAACACAAAGCCTCTTTCTTGTTGTGTGTCTGTCTGTTAAGAAACAAAAAGAACACCCAGAACATTAAGTTACTTGAGTTAGGGAGAAAAACAAACATGTTTGTCAAAGCTGGGGAGCTGGGAAGCAGTGTGGCCAAATGCGTGTTCAATCACTGGCCGACTTATTTAATCAGCACTTCTCCCAGCTTGAAGCAAATTAGCAGGACAACAGAAAAAGCAAACTCTGCGGTGTGTTGTACCAGATAGCTGCCCCTCTTTATGCATCTCTGGCTGCAGAAGCTCTGAATGGCAAACAGATTGTCAAAGGAACAGTGCTAGTCAAAGGAAGACTTAAGGCTGAAGTCATAGGCAGCAGTGGGAGGTCAGGGGCCACACTGCTTTAGCTTGTTTCCAAAGTTTAACCTCCGTAACCTCTTTGCTCGCTTCTAAAATATATACAGTGGGGTCCAAATATCCAAGACCACTAGTGAAAATGATTATATGTAGTTTTTTCCTGCTTTTATTTTTAAAAATCTTGACATACACAAAAATGAATTCAATACATGTACAATGAACATGTTTTTACTAATAAATCTTTTTCATATTGTGCTGTAACATAATTAAAAAGGTAAATATGAAATTAAATATTAAAATATCTTCTTAGACATTGACCCAAAATTTCACATGGCCAATGTCACAAATTTGTCATTTAAATTATTTTTATGAATTAGTTCCTTTATTAATCATAATGTTTATTTGATGCCTAGCTTCTGGAAAATTTAAAAAAAAAAAAAAAGTTTAATATATATTTTTTTTTAAATTTTTTATTTACTATAATTACTTTACATCATGTTTCTTAGAGAATTTTTGAGCAAATGTTTTGAAAAAATGTTTTACTGGCCTAACATTTATTCTTACCGAGAGAATACATTTATTTGATCAAAAATACAGTAAGATCAGTAATACTTAAATTGTGAAATATTATTACAATTTAAAATAACTGTTTTATATTTTAATATATTTTAAAATGTAATTTATTCCTGTGATGGCAAAATTGAATTTTCAGCATCATTATTCCAGTCTTCAGTGTCACATGACCGTTCAGAAATTACTCTAATATGGTGATTTGGTGCACAAAAAACTAATTTATTAGTATTATAAATGTTGAAAACAGTTGTGCTGAATATTTTTGTGGAAAATATGGTACTTTTTTTTTCCAGGTGTCTTTGATGAATAGAAAGTTGGGGAAAAAAACTGAATTTAATTAAAATAGAAATGTTTTGTAACACTGGAAATGTCTTTACTGTCTTTTCTGATCAATTTAATGCAAATTTACAGCATACATTTCCTTAAAATATATATGTTCATACAGTATGACTGAATTGTTATATGTAATGTATCTTTTCATGAGCATACCAGAAAGCAAATAGCTTATTAGAGGAGCAAGGATAGAGACCAGGCTCACTGACGCCTAACTTGTGAAAGTGAGAGTTGAGATGTGCGACTCACAGTCCGAGTCGACCATTTGTCATGCTGAAGACTGGCATTATCATTGAGTTCATTCTGGAGGGCTGACCCAGATGGCCAGTGCCAGTACTTGCTACACTCCAGTGAATCTGAGACGGCCCTGGCTGAGAAGAGGGCTCGGGCTGGTGATGGAAGGGAGGCCGCACGCTCTCCATCTCATCAGAATCATGCCTGGGAGCCCGGCTGTTCTCATCCAGACATTACCACACAGACAGGAAGAGACTGTTAATGACTACATATGCCATTGTGAAACCAGGGCCACCTTGCAAATATTTTAACACAGTCTCCATTCACTCACTCCCCCAATGGGGATACAACAGAACAAGATCTAATGAGTGTCCTTGAGGTATTTAATTATTTTTAAAGGGACTGTAGGATGAGACTTTTTTGGTCCAGTTGTGAAGTACCCTAATATTTACCACCCCCATAATTGGGATCATCTGTCATCATTATCCATACTTAGCTCTGATGAGTCAGTGTGCAATGAGAGGGGTAGTTTTGCTTAATCATCGGTGTCAAAGAGCCACCGAAACATGTTAGGTTTTATGTAACTTTTTCATTATTCCATATGGCATCAATGAGGCAGAAAAGACCTCTCATTCTGCAGGTCCATTTGCTGATTTCAGTCCTCGGGATTCTTTGTTCCCCTTCCATGCTGCTGCAGCCATTGAGAAAAAGGAAATCAGTTCCACCTCTGTCAGACACCCACTCGGCCAAATGTAGCTTAGCCTCAAAATCAACAGCGGCGGTGGTAGAAACTCACTCTTTTCTTTGCCAGATGTGAGTCTTTTCAATCGGCCCATCGCTCTTCTTCGTACACCTCTGGCTGCCAGAGTAACGAGGCCAATGAATGATGCTAATGTAAGCTATATTAATGAGAGGGATCGGTTTCTGCTCTAATTATTTACCATTGGGTCAGGCTAGAGGAGACAATTCTTCCTCAGGTGGCACGAGGCCGAATGTCGGCATCTGCCACCGCGGCTATGATTAATTGAAACATACTCGTGCAAATGAATCACATATGGTCAATATCTTCCCATGCAAGTTCAGCTTTAGACATAGAACTTGGATGCTCGTTATTAGCATCTCAATTTATGGCCTTTTGCAGTTTTCCTCAAGGTTTGGAGTCGTTAAAGGGAAATTTAATGCGTTGTATTATTCATGTCTTCTCGGGTCGGAGTCTCGTCCGAGTTCATCACACGACATGTTAGATTAATTGCCGTGATCTGAGGAACCAAAAGCTGCAGCACCTGTCTTGTTGCAGAGATATATCAACATTAAGGAACGGAGAGAGGTGACCATTATTTATCCTGACTGTTAAACACTACTGAAACTTCCATAGCCATGCTGAGGAGTTGGAAGAGGGCTGGTGTTCTCATAAATGTGTGAAGCATTAGCTTTGGGCCTCGGGCCATCATGGGCGCTCAGAGGTTTGATTGGAGATTTCGACCCCTTCGGATTGTTTAAACGCTGATGTGATTTGTCTCCCTCGTTACCTTTACTGTATTCTAATGTTGCCTCATTTATAGTAACCACCTGCCTTGCCATCATTGGGGAGCCTGTAACAAGGAACTGAATCTTCACACATGAACTGAAAGTCATAAAATATAGGAGTCCTAATTTTTTAATGGGCTTAATTGCCTTTTGGTGAAGTACTGTAATTCACTCAGTCAAATCACTCAGTGTCTGTTTAATAAATGCAAGAAAACCAAATTACACTTATGTAACTAATTTTTCACCTCAGTGGACAGAAAATAAGAAAATCTGTAAAAGAGAACCTTAAATCATCTTAATTGGGTTTAGAAATGTTCAAAGAAAGAATTAAAAGACAAAACTTGGATACGGTGGTTTAAAGGGAAAGTTCACTCAAAAATCTGTCTTGACTTACCCTCATGTTCCAAACCATATGATTAAATTTCTTCTGCAGAACACAAAAGTAAATATTTTGAGGAATGTTTCACTGTTTGACAAATTTAACTGTTTTTGTCCATACAAGCAAGCAAGTCAATTATCCAGAACTTTCAAGCTCCAAAAAGAACATAAAGGTATTATTAAATGAGTCCAATTGATTCAAATGGTACTGTTTTCTGAATTGATGCAATCACAATGTATGAACAACAGATCAAAATGTATTCACCCCCAAATCAAATCAAATCAAATGCTTGATTAACACGCATATGCACAAACCTCTTCAAATAAGATGATGCAAAATTAAAACTAATTGATTCTCAAACAAGTAACATATGAGAACCAGTGAGCTGATTGGTGTTTGAGGTTTATGTCACCATATTTGATTCATTTCAGTCTTTTCGAAGTGTCAGTGTTGCTTCAGAAGACTTTTAATAAACCTATTGAGGTTTGTAAAAAACAAACAAACAGCTGAAACATTTTAACAAATGTCTTTTGTGTTCTGTGATGATTAAAAAAAAATAATAATAACTAATGTTTGAAAGGATATTAGTAGTTAGAATTTTTATTTTGGTGAACTGTTCATAGTTCAAGCAGATAATTATTATTATTATTATTATTATTTTCATGATTTCAAAAGAAGAATCTGGCAGAAGGGCACCTAACCATAGCAAAACAGTGCAGATATTTCATTTCAAGCAGGCCAACACTGTTACAGCCATATAAATCGAGGAGCACTGCTTTATTCTATTTGATTATATGTGGTGCTATCCAGCAAACCAACCATGGATATGTTAGCTGACCCAGTATTACTTTTCAGTCACTGAATTTGTGTGTTCCTCATGCTGGTTAAATTCTACACCGACTGAGGTGAAATGTCTCAAGGCCAGCGTCCGTTCTCGTGACTGCCGAATACACCGGAGCAGCGCTTGGCTTGCATCAAGTCAAACTGATACCTTCATAACAACCTCTTGTTTTAATGAATGCCCTCTTTCTTGTATACATGCAGAGCAAGAGCTCGCAGCTTGTGTTCCCTGACAGCCGGCCTCAAAAGTATACCCTGACCTGGAGCAACTGGCTCCAATGTCCTAATCACAAGACTCTACGTGTGTTGTTATTATTCTAGGCAATGGAATCTAAATGCGTCAGACAAGTGAAGGTATTGTGCTTTGTGTGGGAATGAAATGAGAGAAGTTGACCACACTGGTCATGGAGGACTTTTAGGACAGGATGTGAAAATATACCAATTTTGGTTCTCTTTCATCGGTTCATCATTGCTAATGAACTCTGCTTTTAAAAAAGCATTCAGATTCAGGACTGTGCAATGAAACCACCTATTGTATGTGTACTTTTCGTTTCTTTGCTAAAACATTCTAACATCACCTGGTAATGTGCTGCATTTATTTGTCTTAGCCTTAATTCCCGCAGACGTCATGGTTTGGCTTAAGCTAATGGCTATTTAACCTTTCTTATGCTGAATAACCCTCTTAGCAAAACTCTAAAGAGGATGCATCCTTTTTCAGTGATGAGAGTGCTGATAGAACATTCAGGATTTTTCAGTTTGTTTAACTGTATTCGAGAGCTTTAGTCTAGCCTGAAAATACGTCCCATTTGTACGTGTTATGTTCTAATACTCCATAGTTTTGACAGTGGCCTGGTAATCACAGTGTTTGCAGAATTCCAGTGAATTTCTAATGACTCTGCGCTAGGGGAGATTTCAGAGCAGATCAAGGCCTGCTATCAGACACAATCTGTACACAATGCCATCGGGATGCTTGCTCGGGACACTTTATTCAGTGATTGTTGCTTAAAACAGTAGGAAGTCTGTCATCTTTTACTAACAGAACTATGCGAGTGCCGTTTAAAAATGTGAATGATATCTTAGACTGTCTAAATGGCTCATAATAACATTTTTAGATAAATACTTTTAGTGTTGTGTTTATTTAAATGCGGTAAAAAAAAGAAAAAAAAAAGGTAGGCGTCAGTATCATTCACAAGTTTCCACAAATCAAGTGTGCTCAGATTTGAATTGGAGGAAGGAATAAAAGAGTAATTTTCTTCCTTGAAAATGCAAATCTCTGGAAGTTATTGATTTGTTGATCATATTTACTGGTAGATAAGTTATTTTTTAGTTCTGTTGATGTATTTATTTATTTTTCGGTTTATTATGATTCATTCCAGAGAACTAACTGCAGAGTAAATATGAAATATGTGCAGAGGAGAACCCTATATGGTTCTCCTGCTCTTATATTCCTGCCCTCACAGGAATAAATTAAATTGTACATTTTATTAATATAGTAAGCAGTTATTTTAAATTGTTAGCATAAGAGACTTCTTTCAAAAGCATTAAAATCCCCAGACTTTTTTTAAAAACAGTATATTAAACATTATAAACTATTATTTTCTATAAAGTGCAGGCTACTTTTAACATGTGACATAGTTTTAGAAACCTATTTATTAAAATATGCTACCATATTTTAATAAATAGTCCTATTCATGCATTCAAAACGATCAAATTAAAGATAATATTAAATATATGTAAGGTTTCCCCTTGTTGAAGATGGTTGAAGATGGAGAAGCTCATGCCATTCAGTGATTCCGTGTTTTTTTTTTGTTTGTTTTGTTTTTTGTTTTTTTCATTTTACCAGTCAGCTTAGAGTAACTGCAAAGAGTTTGACTTTGTTCACCCAAGGCTGTTGATGTTCCCAAACTTGCGGCTCATTTTATTTCCTTCAGCATGCGGATGCAAGAGAACCGGACTCACCGGCTCATTTGTGTGAGTGTACATTACCTGTTTATAAATTGCGAGTGCCTAACCCCTGTGTCATAATTTATGATACCGTCTGTAAAGTCTGGCTAATGGGCTTTCTCTCTGAAAAGTGCAGGGCTTAAAGGTTTGCCCGTATATCATGTCACAGGGACTCTTACATGTCCACTTATTCCATCAAGTCAAGAGACACTGCCAAAAATCCCCCAAATGTCATTAGCAAGATTACTTTCTTTTTGTTACATAAAGCGCTTCCTTTTCTCCAGGCTTTAGCTCATCTGTGTATCTAATGACTTAACATCCAACGAGGGAAACATTTGACAAATGTTGTAAGTGCACCTTTTAACACATGCAGCTAAGTCTATGGATTATTTTTTGGCCGTGGCTCTCAACATGGTTGGCAATGACATGGGTATTAAAATCCTGATGGAGAATACGATTTTTTTTTATGCCGCACAGCATGAGCGAAAACAACGAATAAAAATAAACCCAGCGTCAGGCACTGGTCTTCAGCCTAAAGGCGATGGCAAGCATTTGGCAATGAAACCTTAACGTGCGCCAGCCTCGACTCTGATTTATCGCCAGTCTCCTCCAGCACAGAGAGTTCTGCCCAGATAATAATCACTACTGTGCTCAGATATGCCGACGGTACAGACTCAGCTGTGACTCTAGCCGTTTCACAATACATGCTGAATTTAAGCAATGGAGAGGCACTTACAATGAAAGTGAATGGGGATGACTTTTGGAGGTTTTAAAATCAGAAATGTGAATCTTATATTTATATAAAGCACTTACATTTATTTTTTCTTTTAAAGCCTGTGCTAGTTTTAGAATTTTTACAGCCGTTTTGGGATTGTCATGGCAAGTTGGCAACAATAATGTACATCTGGATATAACGTTACACAGAAGAGCTTAGTAAGTAGAGATGTAACAATATGTGACCCTGGATCACAAAACCAGTCATAAGGGTCAATTTTTTTGAAATTGAGATTTATACATCATCTGAAAGCTGAATAAATAAGGTTTACATTGAAGTATGGTTTGTTAGGATAGCACAATATATGGCCAAGATACAACTATTTAAATATCTGGAATCTGAGGGTGCAAAAAAATCAAAACACTGAGAAAATCGCCTTTAAATTTGTCCAAATTAAGTTCTTAGCAATGCATATTACTAATTAAAATTAAGTTTTGATATATTTATGGTAGGAAATTTACAAAATATCTTCATGAAACATGATCTTTACTTAATATCCTAATGATTTTTGGCATAAAAGAAAAATCGATAATTTTGACCTATACAATGTATTTTTGGCTATTGCTACAAATATATCCATGCCACTTATGACTGGTTTTGTGGTCCAGGGTCACACATATCATGTCACAATATATTGCAATAAAAAATCTAACTATATTTATCACATATAGCTCACCTAAAAATGAAAGTTTAGACATTTAATTTATGCTTTTATTCACATATAAACAGTGATCAATTGACATACAAAGAGCGCATCAAATATGGTAAACACAGAAGCTCACACATTTGAGCTTCCATTTTTATTATTTATTATCACATTAAAAATAAAATACAATATTTAATCAGATAACTCTTTTAATGTAAATAATTCTGTATTTTGTAGTTCTGAAATTCTGTATTTTTAACTAAGCAGAGCAGTTAAAAGCATAACACATCGTTTTCGTGTTGTGAGTATTTTAACGTTTATGCATTGTTTCCATTTACTTGCATTGCAAGTTTCTCACTGTAATTTAGATTTTTGCTTGTTGTAAAGAAACGGAGGAAGAAGTTGAAATTGATTTTTTGTGGTATAATCACTGTATTGAACCTGGAATACTCCTTTTTAGACATTGCTACCCAGTATTCATATTAATTAATGTTGTTTGAGTAGCAGTATCACTCTCCAAGTTTAAAGGAGAGATGAATCTAGGCCAGCGCCTTGCTGCGAAGGCCATAACCAACCAGAAGCCTTGCCCTGCCAACATAAACGGACTCCCTCCTCGAAATCTTTCAATTTACTATATAAATCAAGGCATGGAGTAAGCATCTGGCTGATCTGCCGTGGACCTGAAACCGGAGTTGTCCTGGCAGCAGAGGCAGGGCCAGAGGACACACACAGTTGAGCGCTGGGTTCTCAAAGCAAGGCGCTTCTCTGGAATATTTCCCTACCACTTAATCATGCCTCCCTCCAGCTATAAAAATTGAGAAAAATGTCGTCCCCCACTTTGCTCTTATCTGGGAGCGAGTGGATAAAAGACGGAGATGACAAATTCCAACATGTGTATGTCAGAAGATATACGAGGTGACGGAAGTATTTGAATACCGGAATGAGCTTAACAGCTCCGACTGCAAGGCTCAGCAAGGCTTGGAGAGGTAGAGAGCTTAAACCCACTCTTGGAAGACAGAGCGAAGACTTTATAAAAGGACCAAGGCTATTTCTTTGCACTTTTCCATGTTGAAAGTAATGTATTTTCTTAGTGCTGAATGTCATGCTGTATGATACCAAATATTCACCGTATAATATTCACCATATAATGGTTTGTTAAGAAGCACTTGGCTGAGCAATGCTGGCAAAACACAGGCCTCTGAAATTATCCAGCTATAAAACAACTGAATTGGGAGCCATTACTCAAATTTCTATTGACTGCATGCATTGATGAAGGACAAAGTCTTTGCTGGTTAAACAATAAATTCCTGAGTTGTTTAGATGGATTGGCCTTGTTTTTGCAGCGAGGGGAATATTCTGTCTGAGCAATCAAAGTTGGAGTCACAAATTTGTGATAAATCTTAATTAAGCCTCTTTGTTTGCTATTGTAAAAGCAGACAAAGGACAGCTTGAGATAATTACATTTGGACCAAAGCACCTAGATGTGTATATTTGTGTATGATGTGTGGGTGGGATTTTTGTCACCATTGAAAATAGATTAATAAAAATAAGAAGAAACAATAATTCTAATATTCCATTAAAGAAAATAGTGTTGTGAGCCTAATGTGTGTTATATTATTTATACAGTATGCATAAAATTTCTACTCCATAAAGGATGTTACTTTGGTTAGTCCTGCGATATCCCATGGATCTCTGTGACAGTGCTAGTCTCCATAAACAACAAAATAAAAAAAAAATAAAAACTGGCAGTTTAACGCCTTCAGATTTTTTGTTTAGCCAATCTGCTTTTGAGCTGCTTTCTGCCTGCCAATCATTTTTGCACATTCCCCTAGTGGGCTGGCCACATATGGGAAGCTGGAAGCTGCAAGGGAGATAGATGAAACTTAAGCATTTCTCATGAGTTTGTAGTGTGTGAAATGTTCATGATTTCTCAACTGCAAACAATAGCTTAAGCAGCCAAATGCCATAAAAAGAATTGAAAGTCAAGAAAATAAAGAGACCAAAAAGAAGAATCTGTTAAGCTCTGTAAAGGGAGTTGAATGCTTTAAAATAGGAGTTGAACTTGCTTTGCTTCTTAACAGGCAAAAGTACCATGGTTATGCCAAAAAAGGTGGGACTGCAGAAAGTGGGGGCCTGTCTAATTTGTTTTAAATGTGGCAGAAGTTCTAGAAGTTCTTTTCGTATGTATTTTGACCTGCGTACATCACCAGAAAGAAGGTCCAGTTATGAATTCCCTTGTGAAAAATAAATATACTAAAATGTATCTTGCATTTAAAGACCGATATTATTCAAAGATCATACAGTCCTCATCAATAGTGACATTTAAAGCACATTTTAGGCTTAATATTAAGAAATGTGCATCGTGCACAAGTAGTACTCCAAATAAAGTTTAATTATAATTTTTATGTCAGTAAGTCTCAAGTGATATGTCAGTAAATATAGTTTTAAACTATACTTAGTATGAAAAAAAAATTATTAATATTGAAATAAGTATGAAATAAATATATTACTTTTTTTTACTATATTACAAGGTCGAATAAAAATTGATAGGGTGAATTTCCATTTTATGCCAATGGTTATTATGATTTGCATGTTGCAGAGCCATTAAAATAAGGTATCCAGGTATATAAATATGTAATATGGTATTCATGTTGTCATAAGCCAGGCTTAAAATGCAATAATGTTTTATGCAATATGTAACAGGCGGTCCTAGCTCTGTCAAGGATCGTTGACCTAAAAAAGGTTGAACACTTCTTGCTTAGGTGATAGAATATATCATTAGCTCAGTACACAAATGATACAAGTCAGTGGAAAGTTCTCATCATGATAGAAAAACAACTGTGTGTGTGTTAAATATGTTAAATGAAGTCAGTCATGGGTTTAATGGAAAAGCTTAATCTGTTTAAATCATGGATATAGGCCATCACAAACACATCCACAACACAGGCACATTAAGAAAATAATTAACGAGCACCATATTAACAGAAAAAACACACAGTCAGACAATGTGTTTCACAGGCACTGTGGCTTTACTGTTCTTTGCTTGAATTTACTGAGTTCCTTTTTAATGGCTGTTAGTAAGGGAATTCTGCCTTATACAAGAGTTTATGTCAATGTAATATATGTAATGTCTAGCCATTCCTGTCTGAAAACTAGGCCAGTCAGATGGTGTTGTGTCATATCAGTTTTTTCATTCTACTCAGACATTTGGCAAGACAGTACTTGGCCAGTACTTTACATTTTAAGTGTTACTTCGCATGTGGCTGCGTCTGGTTGTGGTGACCCAACACCATATTGGAGGCCGTTTTGTGCTCCGATGGTACACTTAGCAGTTGTCAAATCAAGCGGAGCGCAGCAAAGTTAAGAACAATCGCACAGCACGTTGTTTACCAAAGATCAGTGTGTGCCCTGGAACCTGGAGTGTGAATTTACAAATTTAGCTTTTCTCATCTCTCATTATGCTCATCAGTGCTGGGCTTGCTCATGAGTTTTCCATCAACTCTGCCAAGACTTGTTAGGTAGAAATATTCCATGATGACTTCAAGAGAGTGTGTTAGTGTGCGAGGGAGAGCGAGACAGTTGGCAGGGGGGCTCTTTATTTCCAGCGAAGCTTGCAGGTAACTGAATTTCAGCTCAGGTTCATTCAAGGCCTGTCTGCTGGTGACCACAGAGCACAAAGCCTCTTAATATGACAGACAGGAGGTTAGTGGATTTAATCTCCTCACAGCAGCCTTCTCAGACAGGTAATTAACGAAACGTGGCACGGCAATTTGACCCGGGCTGTCTTCTTTCTAAAACAGGATGCATGATTGCTTACACTTTCATCTGAAGTTCATCTTCCTCCCTTCTGGTCTTTCTCATCTTCCTCTTGTCTTCACAGCTGCTTTCTTCTCTGGCTTTTGGATTACTTTTAGTTTAGTTTCAACTGAAATGAATGCTATATTGCAGGAAATGGCCTGGAAGAGATTACCTTAAAATGAAAACTGTGTCATTGTTTACTTTGATTTATTTTAGCATTTAAACATAATATTTTCATTAATTTATTCATTATTTTATCATTTCCCATTATGTAATTCCAACCTCGTATAATTTTCTGTGAAAAATAATGTTTTTGAATAATTTTGAATTTTGTCATTGCTTTTAAGCTTCAAAAAACATAATAGCATGATACAGGTAATTCATATGACTCTTCTGAAGCCATAGAATAGCTTTATGTGAGAAACATCCAACCTAGGTCTTCTTTGGTACATTCATGAGAGGCTAGGCAAATATCAAATTCTGGAATGAATTGTTCTTTTGAGTCAGATTGTTTTAATGAATCAGTTGTTTTGGTTCACAAAACCGATCTGCATGAATTGTTCACAAACCACACAGCTCAATGATTCATTGTGGTCACATAATGTCAGACTTTTCTTTTTTTGGTGAACCTTTCCTTTAGAAATACTTTGTAATCCTTATAAGTTTAATTGGGACATAATGGGGTTTCGTTCCACCCTTTTGTTTTGGCAGTTCTGTGCTCTGTGCTGCTTTGTTTCTTGGCTCCTAAGTTGAAAACAGCTTGCGTTTACAGCTTGCAAACATTTCCCTGACTTTTTGCAAGCTCATTAATTTGAAAATGATTTTGGTCATGTAGCGGAGAGCCTTCTTTGCCTCTAAAATAATTTTAATATGTTTTTATTGCCAAGTGTTTGGAGGGGGAGGGGGGTGGGGGGTGCAACATTCTTTAAGAGCAGCAAATGTTTACCATATTGAAGAGCTTTCTGCATGCACGCACATGGAAAATATGGCACGCATAAACGCTCATTAATGCCGAAGAATCATGGGGCCTAATTTATGTTCGACCTTACCACTATTATGCCGTCTTTTCTTTCTCTCTCCATAACTCCATGCGCATGGAGTTACTGTGATGCAGAAATTGTGTCCCTGTGGGGGGCACACAGATAAATGAGCAGTTGTTTCAGCAATAATTTGTGCTTTTGAATGAGTGAATACATTCAATGTTACCTCCCACTGAGAAGCACTTAATCTTGTCTACCATCACCATGTTTGCATTTAAGCAGCTCCGTATTCATTTTTAATAGCTAAAATATTTTGCCTCACTAAACAAATATATAATACACTATTAGAGTAGTCGAAATGAGTTGGACATCCGAGAATGCGATTGTGAATAACCAGCAAGTTCTCACTCCAAAGGCGTCAGAGTGTTTGTAGCACCAGTATGTAGCCACTAACTCCAATGCTTTCAATGAAAAATCTTACTGACGAGAATGGAATCAACATTTTGCATCATGAGAGTAATTTCTTGCAACATTGTGATCATTTTATTGAATGATAAAAGGTCTATGTTGGCACTGGTTCCGTGAAGATCCTTTAACATCCATGGAACATTTTCATTGTTCTGTATAGTGGGGAAAAATACCTTGAGTTATTAAAATGTTCTTCAAACTAAGAAAAACAATGTTTTTTTTAATATCTGTTCACTGAATGATTCTTTGTGGAACCAAAAATGTGTTCATGCTTCTATTTCCTATCTTAGATTTCCAAAGTAAGCTGAATTATATTGGTTGAATATTTTTCTACACATCTCGAAAAGCAGGGGTGATGATAATTTAGGATGGAAAGTTCAATTGTAACTTTTATTAAGTTGTAGGTTTAGGTTACTGTTTTAATCTTGTATTTCATGTGCTTCTGCTCTGCTTAAATGTCTCGTTTTGTCAAGGACAGGGTTTTCTTTTTGGTCTGACCCATTAAAAGACAACCTAGTGTGAGTTTAACAGTGATTGCTGGAAGTAATGAAAGATGATGTTGATGAGGTTTAAGTTTTAGTTGACCAACCAAAAAACTTCAAAAGAGTGAAAATAGAGGCCTATATGTGTATGTATACATATTTTGTCCAACCCCTGTATATATATATATATATATATATATATATATATATATATAATATCTGGGAAATAGGTAATATATCTTTATTGAGGTGTTTTACCACCATTTGCTTGCAGCTTCCAACCTTCTTATAATAGATTCATATAACTTTTGAATAGTCTCCAATTGAATGTTGTGTGTCAGAACATCTGCCAGTTGCTTCAGAGATGTTGGAGGAGGGAATCGACTTCTCACTCTTCTCTCCAAAACTATCCCCAGAGGTTTGATAATATTCAAGTCAAGTGATTGAACTGGAGAGGGCAGATGTTGAAGTGCTTCAGGTTTTATGACATGTTTCTCGCATTTTAGCATTGGTTTCTGTGAATAGAGTCTTAGCAATTGCAGCTCTTTCATGAGTATTGGCTATGTGAAGCCGTAGTTCTGTATTGTTTGGATACAGTTCTTCTTAGTGTTTGACGGTCCTTATCATTCAATTTCAGATTTCGCCCTCTATTCTTCTTCACTGATTAAGTCTTGCCATGCTTAGCTGTAATCATAAAGACTGTTTGTTTTTGTTAAAACACCAAACAATTGAGCTGTTAAGGTTACAGACTCTCCTGCTAAATGGGCTCTCATGATTCATCCTTTTTGGAAGTCTGATTTCATCCATGGCTTGTACTAAACACTGCTCACAACTTATACTACACTGATACATGCAAATCATACATGGGCACATTTTAGCCAACAAAAGTATCAGCATGTTATGAGTTTGTTTATTCATTTAATTGACACCAAAAATGTTCTTGCCAGGGTCACAGGTCATCCTTTATGAAGATTATAATGAACACTTTTAGTGATGTGTGTGGCCATTGCACAAGCAGCCCTATTTAAAGCCATGAGAGTGAGAATAGGTTAGAACTAGTTGAAATCCAACCACAAACAAGTGACTTTAGAATAAAGTTTTTTTTTTAAATGTATGAAACATCAAATGAAAGGCATTTTCTAGACGTTCAGCACTCAGAACAGCAAGTCCAAACACCGCGAGCTAGCGTGCTCCACAACTGTTCAGTGATGATGACAGGGTTCTTTTTTTCCCCGTGATATATGCACAAGCACAGTGGCGAGAGCCACCTGTCATGTGCTGCCGGTACTGGGATTGTTATGTCAGCAGTCTCACGCCAGCCCACATCTCACCCTGCAGCACAACCAAATCTGACATGCTGTCTGTGACACAAGTAAAGTCAAAGCAACAAGTTTTCCATGCCCGCAGGCTTATAATATCGAGCTTTACATTAAAATCTCTGTGCCACAGTATGAGTGTCACTTATGACCCTCAGTGCAGTAAACAAATTAATCACACTGACTGACATGCATGTATACGCATTGTAGAGCATGTTGTGAAATGCTGTCAAAAAAGTTCAGCTGTGAAGTCACATTGCTATGCATGAGTTTATTTCTTATTGATTCAGCATTTGTGAGTTTTTACTGTTATACCGACCGCGTCTGCTGAAGGCTCTGTAGAGTGGAGTTGTGATATTTTAATTCATTGGTCGATACATGTTAATGGAACATCATGGTAGCAGTCTAACTCAAGCAGAGTGTGGAGGAGGGCTGTACTTGCTGGAGTCGTTCGGGTTTTCACAGTAAATCAATACTCTAAAAACTGCATGGGCTTTGAGAGTTTAACTCATAGCGGGTAAAGAGAGAAGATAATAGCATGGATATGTAAACGGGAGAATAAGATATATCTTTTATTGCTTATAAAAATCAACAAATAATGTTGTGATTACTGTATGAGCATTATTTATTCTGACAGCATAGTTCAACCAGCAGATTTACTCAACTCTAGATGAAGTTGTCAACACTGATGTTTAAATATGAAGAATATGTTTTTCGGTATTTATTAGTCACAAATAATCGAAAATGTTCATTATTTTCAGTCTAATAAAAAACCATGTTAGATCAGCAATATTTACCCAGAATGTTGTCTGGGAACTTGCAAAGCCAGTATGCATTGTGGTGTAAATAACTTACACTTTTAATGTTAAAAGATACTCATTTTTTTTTTTTTTTTTTTATTGTCCATGTCCATGTTTCTTTAAAAGCACTTTACACATTTTAGTAGTGTGATGCACTGTGGTCAAAAGGATAAAACATTGGTGCAAGATGTTGCTATGACATTTTCTCAATTTTTTGGTTTTGCAGGATTTTAAGCAGCATTTTTTTTTTTTTTTTTTGGGCAAAGTTTTACACTTTATCCAGTTTTTGAATGATTCAAGTATGAAGACTTGTTTTCACCACAGGGTTAAAGCAAATAATAATAATAATAATTGTGATTTTCTTCTCACAATTCTGACTTTTTTTTCCCCCTAACAATTCTGAGAAAAAAATTGTAAGAGATGTAACTCAGAAATGCGAAATATAAAGTCAGAACAGCAAGATGTAAACTCAGAATTGCAAAATGTTAACTCACAATTGTGAGTTTGTAAAACAAATGAGATATAAACTTGTGATTCTGAGAAGAAATGTCAGATTTGTGAGAAAAAGTCAGAATTCTTTAAAGTTTATATCTCAGAATTGTGAGTTTAAAACTTGCAATACTGATTTTTTTTTTTTTTTCTCAGAATTGTGAGGAAAAAAGTCTGAATAGACTGAGGAAAAACTCAGAATAGTGATTTCAAAAATGCTAAGAAAAAAAGTCACATTTACGTATTTATTTTTTACCCCATGGCGGAAACAAGCTTCCATATTAAAGGCATAAAAAATAAAATAAAATAAAAATAAAAAACAGTCATCATTTACTCACCCTCATGTTGTTCCAAACATGTACGATGTATGATGTTCTTTCTTCTGTGGAACACAGAGGGTTTTTTATTTCATTTTATTTTTCGCTCCAGAGTCCATACTATAAAAAGCAATTGGGGTCCAATATTATTTGGACCCCACTGACTTTCAAAATATCTTCCTTTTGTGTTCCAGAGAAGAAAGTCATACAGGTTAAGAAAGACATGACAATATTTTCATTTTTGGTTGAACTATCCCTTTAAAATAGTGTGCAATATCACAGGACTATTACATTTATAGGAAATGCAATAATCTCCACATTCTATGTGGCAAAATTTTGCAGAAAGGGCACAAACATTTACAAAGCCTTTGTGAATGAGAGAGCTAATAGCTTCGTTTATGCACTGAGACATCCAAATCCCTTTGCAGGAGCTGAGAGACTCTCTCGATAAACTTAGGTTCTCTCTCTCTCTGCCTCTACGAAAGAACCCTTACCTTGCTTGTTCGGTCTTTCCGACCGACACTCTTCTTCCTCAATAAACTCTTTTCAAACTCCTCCTGGGAGACGAACCCTCAGGTAGCATCACATTTTGGCCTCTGGGGGCACGTGAAGAACAAAGAGATGACCAGCTGGCCAGACACAGTTCTGCAAACCTGCTCTTATGCAAATACAGTATTGTGCAAAGATTTATTATGTGCATGATTGGCAGATTTCCGTTTCCATGGTGAAAGGTGAGGGCTGTTTTTATCGTTATGCTGAGAATCAAGTTCTTTGTCTGTGTTGAAGAAATGCTTTTTACAGAACCTGTAATGTCTGTGAATCATATCAAAATGAGGTCTTTAGAAGAAGGGAAGTAATAATATTTATCTATCTGCATACCATTATGCCATACTAATCAAATTAGACAATGCGGCCCTTCTCGAAGTATGTGAATGTGTTTTTATGTGCGAGCGCTCATAAAATGAGGAATAGTATTTGTCACTCAGTTTTATCCCAGCCTTGCAGGTGGGTATTTCTCTCAGACAGTGTTTGTACTTATGAATAATGGATCTTTGAGAGGTGATAGATTAAGTATCAGCATGTATTCATTATTTAACAGGCACATGAAAGGACTTTGATAACCTCCACACAGGCAGCCATTTCTCCTCTCTTATTGAAATGTCTGTGGCTGTGAATCAGTGATATACAAACCTGTTTGTCCCCATGGACTGCTTTAGACTGCAGTGTTGTATATTTTCCTTGCTCTTTTACTCCCCAAATTTTATATAATGCACCCCACGGCAGGTTATGATTCAGGATTGATTGGTGTACGTAAAAGTTAAGTTAACTTTGTTGATTTGATTTATGTTAAGTGTTTTTTACTCAAGCAAACCTTTGTGTTTGTTCTTCTGTTGCGGTTGGAAATCTGAAAGCGTTCCAGCGCGGTTGGGATTTGAGACGGGAGGTAAACTGAAGATGTAACGTTCTCCGCCGTGATTTCCTCTTGGGATTCGAGACCACGTATCCAAACATTCCAAAGACCCCCTCATTGCCAAATATGACATCTGATCACAGGTTACACACAGACAGAAATATGATGTTTGTTCAGAGGATTATGGGAAATGAGCCCCTTTACAGTTTTGTTGGCTCAGAAATAAACCGTCGCTTGCGTCGAGAAGTCATATTGTTGGACCTGCTCTCAAATGTTGACATTGGCCCCTAAACATGATGATGCTGATAATGATAACAGTAATGATCATTAATCCTGCTCTTGATTAAGTAGATTTGGATGGTGCAAAGGTGATTCTGTCACGCTGATTAATATCTCAGGGAGTTCATTCGAAACCGTTCCAGAATCGCTCTCGAAATTCCTCTTTTGTTTCAGGCAAAACGTGTCTTATTCAAATAGCGAAGCAGCTGTCTGAGCTCTGTTAAGACAGCTTTATTCATAAGCACGAGCCATAATAGACCCCCTAAATTCTGTCTGTTTTGTCACAGATCATTTGTCATGAAATGAGTGGGCGAGGATTAGAAATATCCTTGTGCACATTCCGTGACATTAGCCAAATGGATAACGAACGATTAAATTTTCATTATTCCACAACACTCTAAATAATGTTTGCCCTGTTTGAGGTCAATGAGGTTCCTTTCCGGCAAACAAGGACACAGCGTCTGATTTACGGCGTCTGATTGGAAGGAAGCTCAAATATAAGGTTGCATATCTGTCCCCCCATCTGCCCTTCAATTTAAAACTTAACACCAAAGTTATACGAGTTCAATGAACTTTTAACAACTTACTGTACCTATTTCCCACCTTACTAGATGTTTATCATTATGTACAAATTGTAGTAATTCTCATGTTCTGTTTGGGTCTCTCAGGCCATTTTAGCTTAAAAAATGTTCTTAACATTGAGCTATCAGGTTAATACTCAATTAATTTTCCCAATTTCAAACTTATTATTATATGTGAAAGCAAACTTCAAACCATCCTCCGTTTAAAAATGTTATATAACTTACAGTACAGTATGTTTGGGAAACTAGAATGTAAAACATTGACAGTGTTGGGAAGTAACTAGTCACATGTAACTAAATTACATACTTTAATTACAAAATTAATGTAATTGCAATCAGTTACAGTTACTGAGGGAAAAAAAAAAAATTATTTATTTTATTTTTTTTCAGACACACCCACATACAGATTTGATTTCTTTCGGAAATTGCAGTGACAGCTCTAAAATATGAGACACTAATGTTTCAGGACTTTAGTACACAGAACAGGACGCATGCTTATTCTGTTTTATTTCCTATTTGGGTTTATGTATATGCTTTATTTTTTAAGATTAACTGTTTTTTTTTTTTTTCCAAGCCATTGTTAGATGCCACTCTTTCCTGTCATAACTATGCAAAGATTTGATTTCAAAAGCAGTATCATAGCAATTAAACAGTTTCTTGTTATGATTTTAAATCTCTATTTAACCTCAGAGTGATCTCAAAGTAAGTCTGATTTTGTGGTGGCTGTGCTTTAAAATGATAATCTTAATTCAACTGATGAAGGATTTTGAAAGTGAGAGTAATCAGTGTTGAGTACTACTGTAAGGTTAACCCTGCCTGGTTTACATGTTTGAAAATTATTAACAGTTGAAAACATTAGAAATTTAGAGAAGTAATCAGTTACTGTACATTACTTTAATAACGTTATTGAAATAGTTACACTACTTATTACATTTTAGATAGGGTAACTTGTAATCTATAACGCATTACATTTCCAAAGTAACCTGAACACTGAATACTGATAAATGCAATGTGTTTTGCCTGGTATACACAGGATACTCTCCTGCCTGTTGTTTATATATTTTTTGTATTGTATTATTCCAAATTGACACATTTACAGTTACAATTATGAAGTACAGCACATATGTACCTATTTTGCGGTAAAGCAGCGGGATATAGCTTTAAAAGTACAGTCTCTAGTAATTCAGTCTCCTGGGGTTTGTTTAGGGTCACAGGAACATATATATATATATATATATATATATATATATATATATATATATATATATCTGCAGGGAAAATAAGAGTTGAATTTCTTTATTACTTTTATTGTGCTTCCATATACATCACTGAGACCTCTGGGACCTTAAAACAGTCACAACAGAACATGAAGGTTAAAGGTGATGTGTGTGCTTTTTCTGAAGGTAAAATGCTTATGCAGTTTCAAAGCTATAAATGATGCAAAAGTTTAATACTTAAGTAAAGCTAGTTTTAATTCATACCTTATAAAATACATTGATATTTTGCAGCGTTTTGATAAAGTGGCTCGTTTATGAGATTTTGATGCATGCTCTAGGCTTCCTTGTTTCCTGTTTTCAGATGAAGGTATTTATATATTTGGAGTGTGTTGGTAATTAGATCATTTGGTTCTGATAAAACCGAACTTTACAAGCATAAGATGATCATTTATTATACAAAGGCTGTGCAATGAAATACAGCACCTGGGGAACAGAAGGCTGTAAAACAGGCTGTGCTCTTTTGCTAGATTGGTGCAGTGCAGGCTGTAAGAAAAAAGCATGCAACACATTATTATTGCATGTGTTTTGCATATATTATAAACACAGATTCACAAATATAGCTGTTAAAAAAATGTATTACCCTATCTGATGTCATTTAATACATTGTTTGTTGCATGTTATTGCTGGGATCTGTGAGTAATCGCTTAATAAACGATCTGAATTATTAGTTAAATGGCTCCACTTGCCATTCCGAGCTCAGACTCCATGTCTGATCGCTTCTGTCTGGTGTTAAAAGGCCTGAATATTTTCCTGTTAAAGTTTCATGGGCTTTGGTCTGGCTCATTCATTGAAAAAGATCTGACATCCTTTTGAAAGTCTTCAGATAAGGATCTAGCGAGTTCACTGATTTTGTTCCAGGTATTTATTTCACTGCATGAATTGATGTGCATCACTATGGATAAAACTTCCAATTAATAGCTTTATCTACTTCTAAAACCTGCCATACTGGCTGCTAGTTAAAAGAATGACTGAGATTATCCAGCAATTAATCTACAAGTAATATATAGATATTTGTTGAAGTGCCTCAGTCAGGGCTGTGTGAAGATCAGATCTTGATGAGATATGTGATATGAGAGGCCATTAGATTTACTAAAATATTCATGAATGGAACATGACCCTGGTTATTATCTAGCACCTACTAAACAGGTCATTGGGTGATGCCCTTTCACTTAACTGATTGAAATATCGTTTTATTCTTTTGAGATTTGATGGTAAGAGAAACCATTTACAGTTACAGGCCTGCAAAATGTATTACCCTATAGGAATGGACTTTAGTCTAAACTATAGTGTGCATTTCTTTGAAATGATTGTCATACTGTCCTTGCTGTGTCATGATTCAGCTTAAAAGACCTTGAAAGTAGATGCTGTATGCTCTTAAAAATAATTTGTCTTCAGTGGCTCTTTGCAGCTCTTCTGAAACCTCCTCTCATCAAGAATTTTCACTGTATAGGGTTCTTCAGTTGCTGTGTGGTTTTCTTGGAGAAGTTATTGATGTTATAGTACATTACACAGTACAGTAGTTTCTTCAGATCAGTGCATTGGTCTGGGGGATTTTACAGTATCACTATATAAAAAAATAGAGAATAAAAAAAAAATCTTTGTAGAGCTAAAAGATGCATCAGACTGTAAAACCATTTTTCGTTCCAATTGGGACTTTCTTAGCATAATTCATCCTTAGCATGCTGCAACAACTTGAAGCTCTCTAGCGTCAAAGCTGCATGTAGCGTCACTATGTTCACTGTAACAATTATTTATTTAAAAGTATTATACTATTTATTTACAAAAAAATTAATAATTATTGGAATTGTTAACGTTGCTACAACAGTGTAATCAAATGTCATTTAACAGATAGATACCAGAAAAATCACAAGCTGAATTTGGGGTTATGGTCTGAAGGTATTTAAATCTATACACAGATTTAAAATAGAAATTAATTGATGCAGGAGCAGGGAAATTTTATGTAACTGTCTATTAAAAAAAAAAAGAAAAAAAAGAGAAAAGAAACCGGTAAGTCCAGTGTTGACAGCTTCATTGAATATAATTGGAGCCCTTTTGTTTTAACGTGTCATGCTGCGCTGCACCGCTTGCATCCGTTGTAGACAGAGTGAATTGCCTTCCTATCTTTTTTATCATGTGAAAAAAGATAACCAGCAGCTCATCAATAATATTTCTTAGGACCTAAACTTCACCTTGCCAGTGACAGAGAGGCTATGTGTACCCAAGGCTATGCGGTATATGTTTATCTGTGACCTATTAACGCAGAGAGCTGTGAATGGAAAGAAACATCTCACATTTTGATTTCCACATCATTAATAAAAGCAATTTACTGTGTTAATATCTTGTCTCAACTGCAATTAACTCTGAATTATCAATGACCTTGACCGTGCGACCTCACAAGCTCATGAAATTCAATGTAAAACTGTTGCGGCTTGCCTGTTGGCAATGTTATTTAGTGGCGTAACATGCAACGCTACAGCCTTTTCTTGATCTCCGTCCATGCAAACGCTACTGTCAGTTCTATTTTGCATCATCAGTACTGGAGCAGTTATTATGAATACGAAAAGCAGAAACATTTCCTGTCAAGTGTTTTTGTGAATGTGGAAATAAGATGTGTGTTTCATCATAATTAGCACTTTGGGAAATTTGGGGATACATGTAAAGTACACTGCACAAAATGTTCCAGTTTTGGGAAAGTTTGAAGAGATGGAAAAGTCTGAGCGTCTGCTGAGAACAGTCTCTAGGGGTGGTTGAAAGCCATCAATCTGTTGTTTAGCAAAGGTAGTGTTTCTTCTTGGACTGAGGCCTGCGTTCAATCTATGTGAGTACTGTAGTTTAGAGAGACGACATTATTTTAGCAAAAGGTCTGTTTCACTAAGTCTGTGTCGACATGGATCATCTCACCCATCTGAGGGCATCTTCTTTTCAGTGTTTAATCAACCTCATGTTTGACGTATGCTTTTCTTTATTTTGCAGAACACAGAAGAACATTGCAAAACTCTTTTCAGTGCTATACAGTGAACGGGGCTTTCAAGCTTAAAAAGGCTTGTAAAACTCTATTTAAGGATCAGAAAACTGATTCATATGACTTTTTTGTGTGATTAACAGACTGAAATGTAAGTTGATATTTAAAAATATACACCTAGACATCTGCCATAACTATGTGAACAAATCTTGATTTTGAATCCTATCTTTTCAGTGAATCAGCTGATCCAGTTCACAAAACAGTTCTTAATGATTCATTTACAAATCAGACTGATCCGGTGTTCAACTCACTGACTCAGTGATCCAGCTGCAACAGTTTGCAACAATTTGGTTCTTTTTGTCACAAAAAGCTATCATATTATTTCAGAAGACTTTGAACATCGCACACAAGTATTTGGACTGCTTTTATGATAATTTTATGATACTTTTATGGTGCCTTTTTGAAGCTTGAAAGCCTCATTTACCATTTGCTGTAATTGCATTGAAAAAAAAAATACCGGTATTAATCAGATTTTTTCCTTTTGTATTCCCTGAAAGCAAGTCATGAGTGTGCAAATGATGACAGAATTTTCATTTTTGGATGAACAATGCCTTTAAGCTTTTCTCTGATGTACTTGAGAATATTCCATGCTCTTTTAAGATGCTCTCCACAGGTTTTCCCACAGGTCTTTGCCTCCAGGTTATTGAATCGATGTGAACAATATCTTGACTTTGCAACAATGACATAGAAAGCCTTCAGAGGAGAGATGAGAGCAATGATATATTGATGCATGTTCCTGCGTGTGTTGGTGTGCAGGATGAGACGAGCTCTGAGAATGGCCAAGTTGGAAGAAAATTGATAAGTTGAGTCACATTTCTTGTCTGAGCTATAGGAACTGCAGCCCCAGTCATCAGAAAGAATTCTTATTTTTTTTAAAGGTTTTGTTCTATGAATCACAGCAGACAAATTACAAAGGCTGCAAAAAACTGCATTTTAGTCACCATTGAACAACTATAACCATTTATATGAAAGCCTCAAAATGTGTTTTTAGAGGTTTTACTACTTTTAACTTGACAAGGAATCTTAAAAGGAACTTGACAAGGTGTCTTAAAAGGCAGCATTCATCATGTGAGGAGCTGAAAAAAATATTGCAAAATGGATTGCTGTGGACTACAGTATAGGCCAGGCTCCAGTAAAAAAAAAAAACTGTAAAAATAGGGCACCATATACTGAATATGAAGGAATTTTTTTGTATTTTATTTTTTTACAGGTGTTTTATCTGTGTTTTGAATTTTGCACTACATTGCGTTGTTTTAGGGTTATCAGAAATGTCTGTACAATTACTTTATTTATTTTTTCTCCAGTGATTATGTTCAGTAATATAGAAATCAAAGAAACAATACAGGTGCATCTCAATAAATTAGAATGTCGTGGAAAAGTTAATTTATTTCAGTAATTCAACTCAAATTGTGAAACTCGTGTATTAAATAAATTCAATGCACACAGACTGAAGTAGTTTAAGTCTTTGGTTCTTTTAATTGTGATGATTTTGGCTCACATTTAACAAAAACCCACCAATTCACTATCTCAACAAATTAGAATATGGTGACATGCCAATCAGCTAATCAACTCAAAACACCTGCAAAGGTTTCCTGAGCCTTCAAAATGGTCTCTCAGTTTGGTTCACTAGGCTACACAATCATGGGGAAGACTGCTGATCTGACAGTTGTCCAGAAGACAATCATTGACACCCTTCACAAGGAGGGTAAGCCACAAACATTCATTGCCAAAGAAGCTGGCTGTTCACAGAGTGCTGTATCCAAGCATGTTAACAGAAAGTTGAGTGGAAGGAAAAAGTGTGGAAGAAAAAGATGCACAACAAACCGAGAGAACCGCAGCCTTATGAGGACAGTCAAGCAAAATTGATTCAAGAATTTGGGTGAACTTCACAAGGAATGGACTGAGGCTGGGGTCAAGGCATCAAGAGCCACCACACACAGACGTGTCAAGGAATTTGTTAAGCCACTCCTGAACCACAGACAACGTCAGAGCCGTCTTACCTGGGCTAAGGAGAAGAAGAGCTGGACTGTTGCCCAGTGGTCCAAGGTCCTCTTTTCAGATGAGAGCAAGTTTTGTATTTCATTTGGAAACCAAGGTCCTAGAGTCTGAAGGAAGGGTGGAGAAGCTCATAGCCCAAGTTGCTTGAAGTCCAGTGTTAAGTTTCCACAGTCTGTGATGATTTGGGTTGCAATGTCATCTGCTGCTGTTGGTCCATTGTGTTTTTTGAAAACCAAAGTCACTGTACCCGTTTACCAAGAAATTTTGGAGCACTTCATGCTTCCTTCTGCTGACCAGCTTTTTAAAGATGCTGATTTCATTTTCCAGCAGGATTTGGCTCCTGCCCACACTGCCAAAAGCACCATGATGAAATGACCATGCCAAATGACCAAATGACCATGGTGTTGGTGTACTTGACTGGCCAGCAAACTCACCAGACCTGAACCACATAGAGAATCTATGTTTGTCAAGAGGAAAATGAGAAACAAGAGACCAAAAAATGCAGATGAGCTGAAGGCCACTGTCAAAGAAACCTGGGCTTCCATACCACCTCAGCAGTGCCACAAACTAATCACCTCCATGCCACGCCGAATTGAGGCAGTAATTAAAGCAAAAGGAGCCCCTACCAAGTATTGAGTACATATACAGTAAATGAACATACTTTCCAGAAGGCCAGTAATTCACTAAAAATGTTTTTTTATTGGTCTTATGAAGTGTTCTAATTTGTTGAGATAGTGAATTGGTGGGTTTTTGTTAAATGTGAGCCAAAATCATCACAATTAAAAGAACCAAAGACTTAAACTACTTCAGTCTGTGTGCACTGAATTTATTTAATACACGAGTTTCACAATTTGAGTTGAATTACTGAAATAAATGAACTTTTCCATGACATTCTAATTTATTGAGATGCACCTGTATATGCATATTTAAAGCCACTTTTTGTAATCTCTTTTTGATGATTTACAAATCTGCCACAATGATGCTTTTGAATTTTTTAAATTTCGGATTCATTTCATTAGTTAGCATATTATGTAATAAATGTAATCAGATTTATTACATTTGAAAGGACCTAGATTACTATTTAATAATTTAGAGTAATTTCATCTATGGAAGTTTATTTTATTTTTCAAATAAAAAAGGCGAGTTTATATCTTGCAGTTCAGAATTGCAAGAAATACAGAATTGTGAGATATAAACTCACAATTCTAAATGAAAAATTCTGGATCATGATTTGTAAGCTGAGAATTCAGAGAAAAAAACTGTGAGATAAAAAGTGAGATAAAAATTATATATTATATTTTTTGGAAATAAGCTTCCATAGAAATCAGAACAATATAACAGCTAAAGTCACAACTGTAAACACCTGAGAGCCAGTGAGCCTATAAATCTGCCATTTTGGGATGTTGTGCCTTTCCTGTAGATGGATTTGATGGTTTCTGGCCATGGGCTGGCAGAGGGTCACTTCTCCAGTGTAGTCTAATGTGTTGGTCACGCTCTCACGAGATCACTGAAGGTCAAAGCAGTCAGCACCCAATGGAGCAACTTACTCCGTGGTATCTGGCAACACATAATGTGCCTGCAGCATGCTGGTAGCTTTTTCCCTTGCTTCAGGTAACATTTAAGGCATAATGGAAGGCATTATGGAAAACCGGGGCCATTTTCTCATTGTGGCTTAGGCTTTGAATTTATATATTTGCCATTAGCCATTAGCACCATTCATATGCATTGCATATTTGTAATTGCACATTTTCAGTTCAATTTAACCCTCTTAATAATGTCAGACTATGAATTATGATTACATAGAAACTTCATGAATCACCACTTAGAGGAAATGTATTGTTTGTGGGACATTATGAAGCAAATCATTAGGCAGCAACAGAAAAGAATTAAGTTAACAGACGCAGGAAATATTACTGTCGGGTTAATGATCTGTTTGCAAAGCAGGAATCGGAAAGTTGCTAATGTGGTTTGTTTTATAAAAGTGCCATGGAAATGAAATATGCATTCATTATCAGAATACTTCAAGCTGTTCAGCTAAAATATTTCAATCCAAATTTGCACTAGAAATGGGAAGTTTTAGCAGCGTAGAAGAACAAAAATCCTTTGTAAGTTTTAAAGATAAAATCCATAACCGACGCTTCCTCTGAATGTCAAAAATTAGGTAAATTGTGCCTGTATTGACTCTGCCCACAGGTTTTATTGTTTAAGCTAATGTGTTTTTGTACCTTGGTTTGTTTATTGCTACCATAATGTTTTTATGTCCCACTTTTGCTATTTGTTTAAGATTTGTGGGACTTAATCACTGCTAATTGATAAAAAAAAATTATTCATACATACGCAAATTGCTCTCCGCCCTTAGAGAAATGCACACAGTTGGTACAGTAGTTGTTTCTCATTGTATTTAATAATTAAATAGCAACAAGCATCCAGAGTGGTGCTTTTACTGCAGATGCTGTCAAATAATTAACTCTTTTTCACTGGTGAGCATGTAAACAGCAACCTAAAAGTAAACGGTTTGTTAGGTCTCATGCTAACATTTGAATAAATTCAGGAGGGAGAAGAAATGCAGCAGAATCGGTTGACATCAATCTGTGATCTGTATTTAAGGGCCGACTATGAAATAACAGCAACATTAATCAAGCCGCCTATCCAGATGTTCTCAAGGTCAGGCTGTTGCACACAAAAGGCTACATACTGGCACACCACTAGGGGAAATGCTGCATAATATTAGCGATTTAGTAAAGCGCTCATCTGCGGAGGAAGATCGGCAGCTGAAATTGATTTAGACTGTGAGACAAAAACTTTTTTTTTTTTTTTTTGTAAGAGAAGAATTATAGATATGCACTGAACCTTTAGAGACTTTCCTTCAGTGAATAGATTGTCAGGCTGATCAGAGATCAAATGTTTAGAGCGGAGTCAAGTGCAATCATCTCATGATCTGTCATTTACCGTTTCATTGCAAAAAAAATATTTCACAGCTACAAATGTGTCATCACATAACATCTGCTACTATAGTTACCATACATTTCCATTTGCCATATACACACTATATATTGTGTACAGACAATACATACACAGAGTTACAGTGATATATATATGACTCATTCTCCATGTTTATTTGATGACATGCAAAAAAAAAATCATCTAAACTATGTTTAATACTATCCAATAAACAGACTTCAAAACAATTTTAATATTTTAGGGTGGAAAACTTTATATAAATAGTAAATTTTGTATATATAAATGTTTTATTGTATTACCATTATAATACATTGAGTATATTGGAAATTTAAATATTGGAGAATGATGTACAGTATTATTGTATGTAAATTATTTCATGTATTATTAAATTGCATGTATTAGTAAAACATTGAAATAAATTGGTATAGAAATAGGCTACATATTATTAATAGAAATTTCACTCAAAAATTGCTAGGAAATTTCACAAACAATTACAAAGAAACAGCAAGTAGAATGAAATTTTGAAGTAAAAAAAAACTAATAGTATTTATGTAGTATTTTGTAAAATCTACTTCAACAATTTGTATATTTACAGTGTATAGATACAGCAGTCATTTACATTTCTTTGAATTGTACTTCGTTAAATTCAAATTACAATTCTGCATCCTGTGTGCTTCTTTAATTCCCTAAAGTAGCAAACAGAATGTACAATATTTAAGTGTTGTATTGTAATATAACATATTGTAGTAATCTCAAAGGACAACGGTTGCATTCAAGCTTTATACAGTATGCGTTTGTACATCCACCTAAGAAATAAATCCTGAATAAAGGTGGCATACTCTTATAACCAGACATCACTTGAGGGGACACCGACATATAAGCGTTAAGTGTTTACAACGTGCTGGAGACATCTGTCATAGTTTTCATTCCTACACTGTTCTTCTCAGGAGGTTGAAACTGTATCTGTACAGGGCATTGAAACACAGAATGAGAGCTCTTCAGAGGATTATACAACCTTATCTCCCTAATCAGCTGAAAAGAGTTGAGGATGGTTTGATCTATGAAAGAATCATCTGGGCGAGCAGCCTGTTTTCAGGTAGTTGTGATCACCTTATAATCCTTTTATATGAATTTAGAACAGCTTAGAGGATTTAACGACTGCATTCATTGCCGCTGGCTGTCAATACTTCATGTGAGATGTACGGCAGAGTGGCAAATCCATGCAAATTGGTGTGATTGTTCAAAAATGATCCAAGAAAATAATACATTTGTAAACATTTTCTTTAAAAGAAAGTGTGAAATACATCTGAGTCATCTATGTCATGGTAGAATAAGCAGTCCTCAGTTTGATATGTGACCTGTCATATTAGCTCAGGGAGCCAAGTATGGACACATTAATCAGGTCAAAAGCTCCTAGTAAATCACTTTCAACCCAAGGCTCTGGTTACTGCTAAAACAGATTCGTCAGGAGGTTGTGTGATTGTTTTTCTTTTCTTCTTCTTCTCCTTTTTTTAACATACTATTTTTTTTTCTTTTTGTAATATGATCGCTGGTAGAATCTTTTGAGTGCATATAAATGTAAAACGTTTAGGCCTACTTAAAATATGACCGCTATAAACAGAAAGTGAGTAAAGAGCGCTCAGTGTGCATTCAATTATGGCGTTGAAGTTGTCTCCACTGCACAATGAGTATCTTATTTACATTGTGTTTGTTTACACGTTGTTAGTTGTAACAAAATAATTTGCGAATAATTATAGAAAAGTCAATGAGGCGTGCTGAATGTAAACTCCAGCGTTTTGAGCACAATGAGTGAATGCGCAAGTGATAGCACCTTTTGATTGGTCATCATTGTGCTAAGCAGGCAAGTCTGTGATTGGCTACAAAGCTCAATGCTGGTAAACACGTCGCAAATAAAAACTCTTTACAGAGATCACACAAATACTTACAGGAGCAATTGAAACTATCGGCATGTGAAACTCGTGAGAGGTGAGTGAACTGTCTTACTGTCTTTAGCTAAACTTATAACATTATCGTGATATACATGACATTTTATATCGTCAGCAAAGATATCGCGATAATATCGCTAAAATTTGATGTATCGCCCACATCTAGTGTACCATAATATAGACATTGCTACGTAAATGGTGTCTGATTGTCTTTGCAAATGTGCCATGTGGCTAAAATTGCTCCACATTTAAGAAGCTGATTGTAAAGCATATTATATTTTTCAACATAAATGACTGAATTAAGTAATTGCTTAATAAATTAGATTTAATCTGACATAACCAAAACATCAAAAGCCAGTATATTAATCAATAGCAATTAGCTTTTATAAGTGGAGCAGAATAGCCTCAGCCATATGAACGTAATTAGAGAGCATTGCATGATTTCCCTTCATGTGGTTTGATTTCCAATCAATTATTTACTCGTCTGACACAATAATGTCTTTGAATTATCTTGGGGGCTTTTTGCTTCAAATATTGGTATGAAATTAACTGTGATTAATTTGATGTGATTGATAGTTTAATATTTGCAAATCGTTTACAGTGTTTACATAAATTGATTTAATAGGTGAATATATTAAACGGAAACTTATATGTTATGCTAGCAGCAGTGAGTAGATTAAACGTTGGCCATTATAAGGGTTGTATTTGTGTTTTTCTGCTTGCAAGTGAGCGCATATGACCAAAATAATCTAAAAAGACAATAGTGGGTCCAATCTGGATGCACTCACCCCATATGACAATACTCAATTTGTTTAGTGTCCACATCCAGGTACGTTGATTTGATGCAGAGTTGAAAGCTCAGGAGTCAAGAGAACCTCCTTGTTTGTTTTGATGTAATGCAAAAAGCGAAGTCATCCATCACCACCTCTGACAGAGGACGAAATAGGGTCCATGTCGCCGAGATCCCCTGGAGTCTCTCCGCTGCCCCTTTGGGCCGAGGCAACAGGAACAGGAATGATAACATCTGTCTCATTGTCCAGCAGTTCCAATTAAAAGATCTAGATGATTTTTGACCAAAGTTTTCATGGTCAAAAAAGAAGTTTATTAAGATAGCCCTGTGCCTTTTTATAGTCATACACTCCTCGTCAGCTCTCTAGATGAATGTTATAATTGGCAGTTGAACTGCAGCACGCTTCATTATTCATATTGTGCCGTTGGTATCTGTGGAAGGCTGTTTGAAGGGGAAACGTATTCCCTTCGGACTCCCATGAACTGGGTGTGACGACACAATTCAATTTTTTGTTGACTGTCTACCGGAGGACGGACATCAAATGTGCGATAATGAAACCCCTAGAAAGGGAAAATCTGCTCTCCGTTTAATAGGCCCATCCATTGGACTGCTCTTGTTTTGTGCGTGCCCATTAGCGATGATAAACAGAACACACAAGCCGGTAAAACAACACTCGTCTTTTAGCAGTTTCGCTTTATTTCCTCATAGACGCTCTTAATGTTTTAAAATCAATGCCGTTTTCTGTCTGAACTCGGTGCCTTTCATCTATACTGAATCAAACATCTCACCGCCCGTAATAGAGTTCATCCATTTTTTCTTTTTCCCTTATAGATGGTTGGTTTAAGATGAGTTACATATTTTCCTGGTTTTCAGATATTCACAGAGCAGCTCCTCTCTACACAAGGTCATCATTTCAACAGTCATTACCTGTCGTTTTTCTTGTGCACACACTGTATCTACCAGGTTTCGCAGACATTTGCTGTAGCCATATATATTCTTTAAATTAGTTCCCCTTCTTGACTTACTCATGTAAGCTGTACTGACTTTGTGCCACTTTTTCCAGGAAGGTTGTAAGAGTGTGGCCATTATCCATAAAACTTGAGTGTATCAGGGTAAATTCCCCAGGACAGCTGTGGATGATGCTCGACTCCGAGTCGGAGCCGTCATTATAAATAATCTCAAAATTGCCCCGCACCTTTCACAGCTCACTGAATGCAAAACTTCCTAGAGGGATAATGATACCCTTGGAAACAGATAAATGTGCCATGCGTAATCACAGGCTCACGAGAGCTGTGAGGCTCACAAGTTTATTCTGGGAGGCAAAAGGTGGAGAAAAAAAAAATAAGAAAAATGGAGGAAGGCTGTGACAGAAGCCAGGTATGAAATCAAGACTCTTTCTTTGCCAGCACTGCCGAAGGCTGGAGTCTGAAGTCATCGGTCAGATAGATGTGTGCCGTGCATTTAGAGTGCTAAAGATGCTGTAAAATGCATGAGAGGGGTAAAACACTGAGGCCGAGTTCCCCTATTTGCACAACATCACAGCTCGGTAACGTCTCTGCTCTGTGGGCAAGAGGGCAAGGGTCCTTAACCCTTTCATCATCTCAATAAATGTGAGGTTGAAAGATCCCTGGGCTGTTTTAACAGCTTTATTCCTGGACCTGGCCTGGACAAGCATGAGAAGAATTATGGCCGTTGACCGGCTTGATTCACATTAATATTTAATTCCTCACATTTATCTCATTCCCACAATGTGAGAGATACTGTAGGGCTTTGGATCCTGACTTTAGAGAGAAGCTAGTGTACCTTGCTAAGCCTTGAGCTGAGAGCAGAGTTGAAAGACCGGTGTGAAAATGGAGGAAGCGATCAATAATATCCTCAGTTAGTTGGTGACCCCGCTGAGGATTTTCCATACCGTTTGATCCACAGGTTATGCCTCTGTTATGCAGTTCAGTTCAGGACCTGATTTAGTAAGTATTCTGCAAAGTAATGTTTCTTTAGTGTTTTGCCTATACGGTGATTATGATTTCGCATTGAACATCCCAACATGGCACCAAAACTTATGCAAGAGCAAGCAAACATTCAAATGTATTAGTATTGGAATAAACTATATTTTGAATTAATTTGATGTGATGTGTTCAGATCCCCAAAGGCTTGTTTTTATAGTTTGATTGTTTGGGTTTTAGCCGTCACTTTAATTTTGATGGTTTCAATAATCCACCACATGAAACACACTGTGGTGGGCAAAAACCATGTTTAGCCTTGTTGCAAGTGAACCTGCATTTAATGTATTCTGGGTTAAATTTTTGTGCAAAGTTTTTGAGGATGAGGGCATGTGATGCTGCCCAACCTGTTGATATCTATCTAATTTGACTCCCTTCTTTCAAGAGACGGATTTGCACCAAAACTACCAACAACAAAAGTGTGAACACCTCCATTTTAATATTGATAGCATGTTTATTTTTCTACCATAACCATGCATGATTAAATGGTCATTAGTTTTATTATTTGCAGTTATCATCTGCATTTAGATCATGACTGATTAGAATAGACCTGTCTGGGCCTACCAGAGGAGAACCATAGATTTAATGTTTTGGTATCACCATAACAGTTATACACCATATCTTGATTATATTTGTGAAATATTTATAGAATTATAGACGTCAACCTGGCTTCAAAATCAAAGTTCAATGGCCCCAGGGTTTTCTTAAGCTTAATAATCGTTCGTTTATCTGTGAATCCCACTTTTCTGACACGTTTATTCTCTAAGGACGGCAGTGATGAAAAGAGTAAGCCTACAAGAGATGATTTTCTCTGTGAGTTGTTTGTCTTTCACATGGAAAGATTTTTTGACTGGAAAATCATTTGAGCCTTTCAGCCTTGTGACCTGCCAAGATCACCTTGAATTATTAATTTGCTCTTTTTAGAGTGCAGCGACATCTTTTGAATGCCACTCATGATGTTCTGTGCCAGTCTAATCTTGATTTGGGCCACTCTGTAAACTCAACCATTACTTTGTATGAACACACACATTCTTTAGAAGTGATAAACTGGCAGCTATAAAAATTGACTATGTCTATGTTACTATCAAACATTCAAGTTGTCCTTTGCTTATCATGCTTGTATTGTTTGCATAATGTTTCTGGTAACATTTTAGTATAGGGAACAATTCTCACTATTAACTAGTTGCTTATTAGCATGCATGTTGCTAGCATATTGGCTGTTTATTAGTACTTACAAAGCACATATTCTGCATGACGACATTTTACATCCCTAATCCTACCCAATACCTAAACTTAACAACTACCCTACTATGCAGTAATTAGATGTTTATTGAGGCAAAAGTCTTAGTAATAGTTCATTAATAGTGAGAACTGGACCTTAAAATAAAGTGTGATCATGTTTCTGTAGTGCAGTGTCAATTGGTCAGAACTGTTTCAGCACATGTTGGTGGCACTATTAATGCAGACGGATTGTAAAGGTTTCAAATTTGAAAATCATCAAACTGAGACTAAAATTAATTTGTGGCTTTTTATTGTATTTTTATTAGTTTTAGAGTCATGAAAATATATTTTTGTTTTATTTCTTTAGTTTTTGTTGTTCGAGAACTGCATTGCACTAGAAAGGAAACAGCAAAAGTCTATTTTTGAGTGTTGTTAAACTCTTCACCTGTTTAAGATTCAGACACTTGAATCTTTACAAAACCCATGACGCATCTTAAGAGAGGAGATTTAACATTGTGACCTAGATATTTTACGAAATCATCCACTTTTCAAGTCAGGTCACAGATGAGAGAGGAAAGTCCATCATGAGGGATTATGGCTGCATAATATATTCACAGATTACTATTCTGTCTCAAATGCTGAAGCAAGGCAGTGCATGGAAATTCTACAAATGTTATGCCAGTAATGATTAGAACATTTTTGTCAGGTCATCTTGTTACCGATTCAGCTCAGAGATATAAATGGAAATATTACTGAATGAAAGTAAAATCACACTCAGGGTTGATTAGGGAACAAAATTACTGCGGAACTTAATGGAACATTTTATCATTTAGCATATAAAATGTGATCAATTATACTAATGCCGACAAGAGACTGCTGGTTAATAGAACAGTTCTCTGACATTTATTTTCAGTATTGTCTAAATGGACTTTTGGAACTGAATTAGAGTCAACTCCAAAAGCAGAGTACATTCAAGGGCGAACACTTACCTGTCTATTTAATACATACAGTCCTGTGTAAAACTCTACACAGAACACGATACAGAGTGGACAGCAAAGCCGTCTGAGAAAGCCTATGCTTCAACAGTTCGTCTGTAGTAGGGAGAGCCAATGCATCAAAATGGAAAACCTGACAATGGGTTCGTTTCCCAGCAGCAGGGTTCAATCTCCACCTTTCTTTCATCGCTCAAAATAAAGCCCTTGAGCTGCTGTTCTTTGCTTTTGAGTTTTCTTTCTGTGCAAACACACTATGTGGAAAAATAGTCGAAGACCGAGAGTGTAATAAAACACATTACATTTCACAGCTTCAAGGATATCCATATCTCATCTGTTTTGACGAGTAATTTTTTTGTCTTGAAGTATGAATAAAGGCTGAAGTACTGGTTATTGGTTTGTTTTCTTGATCGTGGGCACTTGAATGTTTTAGAGTTTGATATATATTTATTACTATTATTATTATTAAATTCTCATTTTTTTATATGAAGGTCAACTGTGTTTGAAACTAGACTAGACTACTTTTTAAATTTTGTTATTTTAGCCTTGTCTCAGACATTCTGTCTTAAAAAATATATATTTAAAGAGTGAGATAATCAATCTTATAGCTGATTTATATTGATCTATATTAATTCTTACACAAATTATGACAATCTCTCAGTTCTGGCATCATTTCTATCATGATCAACAATTTTGCTACAGATTAAATTTGTTCTGCACTTGTTTAAGAAGACAACTGTCATTGAATAGCATATTCAAGATGAAATATGAGACATAATCAAGGTAATTAAGACTTGTGAACATTTTTATTATGTGTTATTTCCAGGTAATTTTGTGTCATTTTACAAAAAAAAAAAAAGGAAATTTGTATACATAATATGCCAGATATGAAATAAACCTTATAAGACAAAGAAATTTAACTTATATTTTATGGCAGAAATGTTTAAAAATCATGTCTATCATGTCATTCTGTTAAACACAATACATCATGATTGAAGTGATTATTTCAGAAAGATGACAGCACATTAGGAAAGTTTATTTTCTAAAAGTACCATAGTTGAAGAAACACTCTTTTTTTGATTTGCATTTCTGCCTTTTCTCTTCAAACACAAGTTAGAAGCACATTAAATTCGTTCTGCTATTATAGTGATTATGTTCAGTCTTGGCGAAATGCTTCATTTCACACTAGGGATTTTCTGAGCTTGCCTCAATTATGTTGCACATATATTAAGATGCTTAATATATGTGCCACAATTAAAGAGTTTTCATTAGATCAGACTGAATGATAATGAAAGTGCTAATGCGGTGACATGAAGGTTGTCAGGATGCAAAGGTTAGTTCCAGGACAATTTCTTAATCATCTTCAAATGTCAAGAGGCAAAGCCTGGGTGCAAATGCAGATCCTAGATCAGATACAGTGAGTGCAAGTCAAGTCAAGTCAAGCCATACAAATCAAACTTTCTTTGAAAACAATAAGCCCATGGCAAGAGCCAAAATGACAACAAATAATGAATTATTCAAAATGATATTTATCGTGGCACTAAATAAAGCACAACAAAGTCAGAAAAACACACATGACAAAGGATGAAAGGATTCCTGTAGTCAATAAACAGGACAGTCTCATGAGGGAAAAGTCACTGCGACTTTTATCAACCGAAATATCATTCCTGTGACATTCTTGCCTTAATTTGAAGGACTATTTTTAACCACAATATGTTTTATTATTTGTATAATTATTGTTTTAAAGAAAGTCTCTTATGCTTAGAAAGTCTGCATTTATTTGAGTAAAAAGCAGCTTAAAAAGTATAGTAAAAAGGCTAATATTATGAAATATTATTACAATTTAAAATAGATGTTTTCTATTTTAATATAGTTTAAAATGTAATTTACTCCTGTGATGGCAAATCTGAATTTTCAGCAGCCATTATTCCAGTCTTTAGTTCCACATGATCTTTCAGAAGTCTTTCTGATATACTGATTTGGAAGCATTTGAATGGATTTTTTTTTTTTTTTTTTTCAGGATTTTTGATGAATAGAAAATTCAAAACAACAGTATGTTCAGCAAATATAAATCAGCAAATCTTTTTTTTTTTTTTTTTTTTTTTTTTTTTTGTAGCATTATAAATGTCTTTACTGTCACTTTTGATCGGTTTAATGCATCTTTGCGGAATCCTCTAACATGGCACCAGATAGTGAAATCTGAATGTTGTTTGAATGTGGTACAAAAGTGACATTTTAGTGGTGCAGAATTTCTTTGAGAGTGTGTTGGATATATTTAGAATGGTGTGTTTGTTCATGACAACAGGCAAATGAGTCACACCTGTTTCTCTTAGAATTCCTAAATAAACCATTGTGTTTGCTGGAGTCTGCATTACTCTGTGGGATAAAGACCATATGGATTATTGTTCAAAGCTGAAATTGCCAGGCACATTTGTATGTGACTTTAATTAAGAATTCCAAGTATGTTACATAATCCATCGGCCCAGAGGTAAGGTGAGGAATAAGTCACTGCCTCCAAGATTGTTTCTATTAATAATTAATTAACCATGAATCTGTGATCTAGTGTCCTCTTGTTGGCGTTATGAAACATTCTCATTACTGTACCCTCATTCTAGTTTTGTTCCAACTATAATGACAACATGATAATTTTTTTGCACTAAAACAACCCCATCTTCAGCAGGTTCCAAATGTCTGAGACACATCTGGGAGTAAGCAGAAAATTTCAGATGGAAAATGTTATTATGCAATATTTGTGCAGAAGGTCATGCAAAATTATTTTATGCTCACCATTTGACCAAAAATACAGTAAAAACAGTCATATTAAGTAATATAATATAATAATTTAAAATAACAGATCTCTATTTTAATACATTTTAAATTATCATTTATTTCTGTTATGGCAAAGCAGCCATTACTCCAGTATTCAGTGTCACATGATCCTTCAAAAACCATTCTAATATGCTGATTTGGTATTTAAGAAACATGATGATACTTGTTTTAAAATAAGAATAAAAAAGAAAAGTAAGAAACATTTCATATTAATGTTGAAAATAGTTGTGCTGCTTAATACATTTGTGTAAATTCTGATACATTTTTAGTATTTTGTATGAATAGAAAGTTCAAAAGAACAGAATTTATTTGAAAATCAAAATCTTTTGTAACATTATAAATGTATTTAATGTCAAATTTGATTAAAGTGATACATCCTTGCTAAATAAAGTATTAATTTCTTTTGACAAACTTGTAATTTATAATGAAAACAGAAAAAGAAAAGAAAAAGAAAAATAGAAGCATTTTCAGGTGGTCTCAGACTTATGGACTCCACTATGTATGTGTATATGTGCGACTGTCTGTTTGGAAACTCACTTTTGAAGCAAAACCTTATCGGCATGCTCCGCCAGCAATTGTAATCGATTAACATCATCCACTGGCCTTGTGAGTGGCCACTTCCCCTGCAACAAATTTAATGGAATGTTTATTTATTAAGTAAGTAGATTTCTCTGTTGCAGTTTCACTGAGAGGCTGAGAAATGTGAAGCACTGGTCTTATCTCAGCTTCTAGCCCTTGAGCTTGACTATGTAAGATATGTGAGCTCCTTCCAAATGCAAACCTTGATATGTCGCAATCAGGCCCCAGGAGCAGAAAGAGGCTGCACAGGATGCCTGATCTACAGTCCCCGATAGTACAATTATTAGACATTAACCTTCCAGACAGTCAAACTCATTTGGCTGAGAGTGTTACAGCTCACAAGTTCAACATCTCTTGGCCTCTTAATGTGACATCAACTGACAATCTGAAGTGGTTTATAAAATAAACTCATCATTTTGTGGCAGGGATTAAAACTGCAGTTGTTGATAGTCATGAAATTGTTATTAGCTGTCATAAGTATATGAAGAGAGTTGGAGATCAGCTGTGAACTGAATTGTTATTTGATGTCCACTTTGCTTTGACATAGTCTCATTAAATCTGACAATTTTGTGGCATATTTGGCTGCAAAAATATGATTTGTATGAAATATCTAATATACATGGAATGCAGCTTTTTACAAGTGTATTTTGCACATATCACAAAACTTTAATGTTGTGATATTTTTAAATATGTTTTGTAGTTTTAAATAATATTAATATATAACAAAAAAAAATTCAGGTGCAATTGCATTTTATTGGATGCTTTTATTCTAGACAAATTACAAGTGATTCTTTATGAATCAACATTGAATTGACTCAAGCTAAATAACAATATTATTGTCTTCTGTAGAGCTGCTTATAGCTAAATTGAACTTGTTTCGTTATTGATGAACTTTACAGTTATTGAACAGAAACTGAACTAACTGAAATGAATAATGACATTTTAGAGCTGCAGAGCTTGAATTTTCTCACTTATTTAATAAGCTGTTTTGAAACTATAAAGCACTAAATAAAGGTGACTTGACTTGAAAATCTACCTCACAACAGGTACAAAATATAAATATATGAATTATGCAGTTTTAAGAATGCTATACCCAACAAGATTACAGAGAAGACACTATTACACAATTACAGTCTTTTCAAAGAAAATGACCTTACTTTCCGAGCCTTTGTAGTTGAAGTATTTCTACAAAAGTTGAAAGAATGAGTCGAGACCTCTATAAGTGGAAAAAAGGAATATACATAGGGAAATGCCAGTGATACATGTAAGCCAAGACAAGCACGGCTCAGCAGGCCCACCGTAATAACTCACCTTTGACCGAGAGAAGGAGCGCGGCTTAACTATACAGCCTTTTATCCATTCCTCTCCTTTAATTCCATCATTTCCTCTGTGCCCTGATAACCTGACAAGTCTTGTAAATCAAAAGTCAAAAGTTCAAACGCTATGTCATAAATTTCCTGACTGAAGAAACTGTATACACTTATAAAGTATGGCTTGATATCTCTCATTCTCTCTCTCAGTATGAACATATGCTCATCCTTAAATATTTTCACTGAGATCATTGCATTTGAACAGGTGGCTTCCAGGCCTATACGTTTACACTGTAAATGTATAACCGTTATCTGTTTAGAACTTGTATTATTGTTATATATTCTAATATATTACAATAATTATTTCATTATTACAGATAGATAGATAGATAGATAGATAGATAGATAGATAGATAGATAGATAGATAGATAGATAGATAGATAGATAGATAGATAGATAGAATTTTTCTTTATTATTAATTCCATTTTTAATATCCTGGATAAAAAAAAGGTTACATAATCCCATTGTTTCTCTTTTTGTAGTCATCAGTTCATTCCTCAGTCAAGTTGACATGTGAATTATGTTGTATATAGCGTACGATAAAAGTGGGTGGAGTGCACTAACTGATCACTCAGTCATGTTATGAGATTGAAAATGGCTTTAGTGTTCCTCCACTCACTGGGGGCTCTGGGTTTCTCAACAGTCCTTGTGTGGGTTTAAAAGCACTTTTGAGCAAATAGACTGTAATGTTTTATAATTTTCAAATGCTGTGATTGGTGGACAGTAATGTTGACCCTAATGCTTCCTTTTTAGATCATAACACTGTTATTACAATGTTTAACTCTACCACAGAAGAGGATGTTATAGTGTTTCCATATTCGATTAAAAAAAAAAGTTTCTGCTTCAAAAACAGATTTCAGTCAGCATCCGTCATGTTTGGCTGGCGCTTTCTGATGCAATCGGTTTATTTTTTCTTAGGATTTTTGGTTATGCTTTCCTGCTTAACACTCAGTGGCTCCTTTAAATGAAAGCACACATCCAGGGCTAGTTTAAAAATCCTGCAAACATAATTGTGGAACCTCTGAATACATAATTATGTTGATACAGCGTTTTCTGTTGCGTTACAGCGGATCCAGTACCCACAGGAGTCTGGGGTTTCTTTACCCTGTGAGGTACAGATCTGACCTGCACGGCACTCTTTGTACCGCCCAAGGGGGCTATCAGAGTTCTTACTCTAGTTTCTTGGCTTTTTAAGACTACTTCCTCTGAAGTCCTTTCATTCTGCAGTGAAGGTCTGCATATGTAAGTGTTTTGCTTTTAATATTCTCTCTATGCAACTAAGGGACCTTATTGAGCACATAGTCCTAATGAACCTCATGTCTACAGACTCGTTTGTTCTGACATGGCCAACATATTCACATGCATGTTTGAACTAATGACTTGCACTGAATAATTGTAGATGGTGAAAGAGATTAATTAAAAAGCTAGCCTAAGTGAATAAACAAGGGACATTTCACTTGTAGGGATTATTTGAGGAATAGAGCTTCCTATTAAAATACTAGAAATCGCAAAAATCATTACTAAAGCAAGCATATTGCATATGTAGATTTTCCTTAAATTAATGACTTAATGTTAAAAGAACATTCTTTCCTTAACATGGGTGTTGTCATTGCAACTCATTAATTCAAAAGAAAGAGCTGCTATGGAAAGCTGCTTGAAGTGTAATAATACAAAGTAAATAAATGGGTTTTCCACCAGTTCTCAAGCTAAAATTAAGCACAAAGTTCTAATTAAAGCGGCATTAGAAACATACTGAGAATTTATAGCTTCTCTGAGTCATTTGTAAAATTGAGAAGATAATAATGTGCATATTTTTTGCATATTTTGCTAAATAATCCATAATCAGGTAATTTGTCAACTTTTAAATCAAAAAGTTCTCTTTTTTTATATTATCATCACACAGACCAGCGTTTCTCAACCAGGGGGCATGAGAAAAATACTTTAAAGTAAGAGAAAACAAGTAAGTAAATAAATTAAAACAACAAAAAATCAAGATATTTCTTGTTTTAATTTACCACCTAAACAACTATTGTTGTTTTTCTTTGAAAATCCACGGGTCCTAGATATATAGCTTAATTTTGTGATTTCTAGACTTTGAAAAAACAAATAATGTAAATCAATAACTTATTAAAACTTCTTAATTTTTTTTTCAAGATCTTTATCCCTAATCCCTATCCAGTTAATACAACTGGCCTTTAAAAATTGTTGTGGGCTATGGGTGGCAATATGGTCTATTAATATGTGAGAACCAGGGTTCTTCTGTATCTTCCATGTGGTACCTTTAGACGAGGAATTAATTAGTTAGACATTAGCACTCTCTCTCACCAAAAACGTGCTCTTTGAAGTTTTGAGTCAGCAGTTGTGTCTACCTAATAAATAATTCATTGCTTTTGCAGGGAAATATGGTCTTTTTTGATTACAAAATACTCTGCTTTGCCTCATCAGTCTATCATCAATGAGCAGAGAGCACAAAGGCCATTAATATTGCAAACATGATTTACAAATAGCCTCAAATAGAAATCCATCAGTTTTGGGTTTTTATGCATGCAAACACACATGCACGCAAGCTTAAATAAACATCATACAGCCCTTCAAGGGTATCTGCCTTCACTAATCCATCTGATATAACAGATGCTGCAAAACTAGTGGGGAATCTACCAATTCAATACTTTACAACGTCTGATCAGCATCTAGGCGAAAATGATCACAGATGGGCTGCTCTAGCGACCTAGAATGCTCTTTATCATTTTGTATAATATTCATAGCAATATAGATCTCCGAGATCCAGGTCGTTGATTAAAATTCTTCCCCCATGAGGACTAAAAAAGCATTCAGTTATTCACTTAATGCAGGACTGAGTCTGAAAACGTTTGTTTTGATTACTCTCTAGAGTTCTGTACAGATGCCAAAACAAGATCTGTAACAAATTTGCCTCCCCTCAGCAGAGTCCAGTGAGAGGAAGGTCATGACCTCCGTCTCATCTCAACAACTAATGCATGCAAAGAAGCTTTTTGTTGGTGTTTGTCTTGATGCGCTGTAAATGCATTATTCACCCCATCTCAGGTGTAACTGATTGAACAGATTTTAATGTTACCAAGGTTACACGACTCATTAGGAATTCATGCTGCACCTCTGCAGAATTCAAACTGTTAAATTGATTTTCCACTATATGATCAGGAACATTGATACAATGATAAACCTGCTTTAATAATTTATCTTAATGCATTACGGTTATGTCATAGCCAGGAAGTGTGATAAAGGTGTATCGATGTGCAAATAACACAAAAAGATCAGATTTGAAAAGACATGATACAATATGTGGACACTTAAAGTGATAGTTCACCCATCATCATTTACTCGCCTTCATGTCATTTCATGTCATTCCTCTATACCTTTAAAAGAGTTCACCTAAAAATTAAAATTTGATGAAAGTTTACTAACCCTCAAGCGATGTAATTTAGCATCACATCGCTTGCTTATCAATGGATCTTCTGCAGTGAATAGGTGCCGTCAAAATGAGAGTCCAAATAGCTGATAAAAATATCACAATAATCCACACTCAAGTCCATAAAATGTTTGTTTGAAGAAAAATAAATCCATTATTATGATGTCTGCAACTGTTGTTTCCAGCTAAAATATTGCTTTGTTGTTTTCCTCTCTCCATAATATTGCTTTCTCCAATAAAAATGTTGTCTCATCTGCATCAGGAGAGAAATTTGTATAGAGATCAAGCAATGTTTACAAGCAAAAAACATTCCAAAAACAGTTCTAAACAAACATGTTGGTGGATTTTGTTGTGAGAGGACCACAGAGGATGAATTTTTTCGCTAGAGAAAACAATATTATAGATTATGGACTATGAAGCTATGTTTTAAAGTTAAAATGCCTTGGTGGTTTTGTTTTTTTACAAACACACAAGCTTTCACTTCACAAGACATTAATTGATGGACTTGATTGTGAATTTTTGTGATGTTTTTATCAGCTGTTTGGACTCTCATTCTGACGGCACCCATTCAATGCAGAGGATCCACTGGTGAGCAAGTGATTTAATGCTAAATTTCTCCAAATCTGTTCCACTGAAGAAACATCTCATCTACATTTTGGATGGCCTGAGGGTGAGTAAATTTCCAGCAATTTTGGGGTCAAATATTCCTTATGTAACACTTTTTAGTATGGATTTTAATTGGATGATGCAGCAATGATTTTTAGAGGATGTATGATATCAGATTTTGTTTCAGAAGACCTAATGCAACCTTCATAAGCTCCTTTAATGCAACCCAACAGTCCATGTGGCATTACATCACCAAAGTGTGGACCAAAAGGGCTTAGGGCAACTTTTGGGACAGGGCCAAACTTGAATGTTCATGCACAACCCTAGTGATATGATGAAAAACCCCATGCACCGTTATCAATGCTGACGTGAATAATTCTTTCAGATAGCAATCGTCTTTGGTTATCTTCTGAATGTCAGTGTTATTAGTGGAGTATGTGTTGCTGCACAAGTGAACTAGATTGGCTGTGATAGACTCACCTCTCTTTGATCCTCATCTTCAATCCACAGCATCCTCAGGGTGTATAAAGACGAACAGATGTGCAATAAAATATCTCTTGCTCCTGGCAAGGGGTAAAACGCGAGTACATGTTAAGGAGGTAAACAAACCAGTAGAGGAGAAAAACATTACAAGCAATGAGTGAGTTTTTGTTGTGGATGTCCAAACAGTTTGATAAATTCATCTCCTTCCATTGCAGCAAAAACCTTTTGGCCACACAATTGTAAGCTTTCTCAGTAGTGCAAGTAAAAGGGAGCTGAAAGCATTATTTAGTCATTTATCATTGCAATGTTAGAGTTTTTTAAGGGATTGTTCAATCACAAATTAAAATTGTCATTATTTACTCACCCTCATGTTGTTCCAAAACTATATGTTGTAACTTTTTTTCCGTGAAACACAAAATAAAACATTTTTGAAGAATTATTGCACAGCTCTTGCCATAAAAACAAATGTTCATAGTGACCAGTGGCTGTCAAGCTCCAAAAGTGGTGAGACTGTTGGTGAATAATGTCTTGAATTTCAGTGTGTTCTTCATACAAAACTTTTGTATAGCTTCAGAAAACTTGGGATATTGCACAGTCTATCATTTGGACTATTTTTATGGTGTTTTTTTGGCAACCCCTGGTCACCATTGTTTAATGGCAACTGCATGACTAATTTTTTGTAAGAATAAGAAATTATTCCTTAAAATACTGTAAAATGCAGTCATAAATAAAGGAATAAATAATGATTCTACTCACACACTTCCAAATAAAGATACTGTAGATCGATAAATGGATGGACAGATGGGTGGATGATGGGATATGAGGTAAATACAACTTCCTGTCATAGCTCTGATTCATTTAAATTAGCATATTTTCTGTCTTTGCATTACAATATAGGTGTAGCAATTTGCATCAGTGTGTTCATTTGAACAATGTGTTGATTAGTGTGCATTAAAAGTGGCACATCCATATCATGTCTAGACACTAAGTTAAGTGATTAGAAAACAGTAGGTTTTTTGGATTGTGATGTGCTTTTATGTGGGACTTTTTTGTGTGATGTGTAATTTTTATTTTAATTAATTAATTTATTGAATTTTTTAAGGATACATGGCTATTTTTAAATGGCCATCAATGGCAAAAAAAAAAAAAAAAAAAAAAAGTAGCAGCAATGACTAACTAGTCAAACCTTGACCTCTTGACCTTTCCTGTCCTATTGAGAGCCACGTGTCTGATATATCCATGTTTTGTTCTGGACTGTGATTTGCAGGCTTGATGCATTGTTCTTAGATTTTATTGTTGACAGTTTCATATTCCTCCTGGGGTATAGTTGATGACTGACAGGACATATGTGTTGGTGGTCTTGAATTTTTTTATTTTTATTTTTTTAACTAGTTCTTCCAGATCTGTCTTAGTTGTCTCAGATATATTGTTTTGGATCCAGCAGGTCAATAGAAACAATAAACCTCAAATATGTCTTCAGTCATTTCAATTTAATAAGCCGAAACATTTGTGTGTGTTTTTTAACATTCCTTTCTTGGCAAATTATTGACTTTATTCAGTTTAGCCTCTCTTTTCAAAATGTTGCATTTCAGGCAGATATTGAGTACTTACATTTTACTCACACACACATATATTGAGACAGACAAAGATATTTCATACAATCAGATACATATATACAGTAGATAGGCCTACTATACACACACAGATATTTTGTAAAGAAGTGTTCTTGCATTAATGCATGGTCTGTACTTAAGAATACTAGCTCAGGAGTATTCAAGTAGAATATGAAATGTTTCAGAAAGCTCTACTTGCCAGCACTTGGATCTTGCAATATGATGTGTTTATTTGTCGTAATTCATGAGGGAATTGCACTAACTCTCCGTCCTGGTGCCATGGAGGCTCGTCTGTGAAACACAGCACAACTGATGAAAGGCTCCTCCCTCGGATGTTAATAACATCTCAGGATGTGTGTGTCTTACTGACTGGCTGAACAACAGGGGGTTCCAGCACATGCTGACGCACATGTGGATATAAAGCTGGCCGGGATGTCTTCACCTTGGGCCCAACAGCCTTAGTTAAGTACATGAGTAGGACAGAGAGATCAATGGCTGCATCTCCTGCATCCTAGGAGATAATGCTGGCTCGCTAATATGCTTGACCAGGAGTGGGGTTTGAGAATTTGATGCATACACCATCCAAAAGCTATGCTGATCTTTTTTATGCGTATCTGGGCATATGCCAAAACATCTGCCTTGCAGATATTAAGAAAAGCTGGCAGTACCCTCACAAGTTCCCCTGCAAAACACTCTCTAATCAGCATCTACAGTGAGGAGCCCTTAAAATTTTAAGAACTGATATCAGCTACCAGTTTTGCACATGCATATTCCAGAACCTCCATCTGGGATGTCCGCAAGGCAATTTCTAGTATGCCTTTATTCTGATTGTGGGGTATAAGGATGGAAGACATGGTATTTTCATACCCTTTATCTGTGTAAAATATCAGTGTCATCCTTTTGCAATATTGCAGATAACGGTTATCAGAAGTGCCAGCCTCACATTTGGTCTTGTAGTTTTAATAGATTTTCTCCAGCTACCAAAGGACATATGAGTAAAGGTTTCTAAAATGAAATGTGCATAACCAAACACATTTCTGTGACCTGTTTGGTCTTTATTTGACTTTTAAGAGGTTTGTTTTATTTACAAATCTTAGCATCAACACTACTTCCTGTTTTCTTCCAATTAGCTTGAATATGAATAAAAATAAGCATGAATATGAGATTGGTTCTGATCATTTACACATTAGGGATTTTAATTTCATATTCATTGCATGTATGTGTATATACAGTATGTTTATGTTATTTATATTAATATTTCTTGAATTAGGTTAATTATTCTTACCCATGAGCAATTTTTAAACTTCACTTTTTAAACTTAAAAAAAAAAAAACAATGTGATTAAGAAACAGTTTCTTTGCACTGTTTTGCTGAAAATTTACATAAATTTGAAATTTAAAGAATTAAGCATTTGCATTTTATTTAAATATATTTCATTCAGTGTCAAATTCATTGGCCTTAAAACTTGGCTGAGCACATATGAAGAGTTCAAATCCAAATCCACTCTATTTCTTGAAATACAAACTTTCCATTGACAGTTTTAATGTTATATCCTGCTCATCTTCATTTCCAGATCTGAAGACCTTCCAGATCTTACTTTGAAAGTTTGATTGAAAACTTTGTGGTTAAACTTTTTAAACTCATGAAGCTAACCGTGACCTAGATATTTTTTGTGATCTATCTTGTATAATCTTCTTCGTTTTAACATTTCCAGAATGACAGAGAGGAGATGACATTTTTGAGACAGAGCAGTAATGTCAGTGTAAGATCAAGATTGGGAAAGCAGTGCTGACTTCAATGAAGCAGGAATTGCTGTCTTCTACTTTTGCAGCTCTCTGAACCAATGAGCAATGCAAATCAAAAAGTCACACTCACATAAAGTGATTTAAATCAAAAAGTATATCCTGCACCAGTGGTTCTCAACTGGTTTAACTTAAGGACACAGATTTTACTAACTGCATAGTCTCATATGCAAAATTAATCATTTATTATAGACTGGATATGAATTCTTCGTATTTTTATTTTTTATTTTTTGTTAAAGGGATAGTTCACCCATAAATGAAAATTCTGTCATTAATTACTCACCATTATGTCTTTCCAAACCCATAAGACCTTTGTTTAATCTGAGAGCTTTCTGACCCTGCATAGACAGCAGGGTAGTAAGGACATTGTTAAAATAGTCCATGTGACATCAGTGGTTCATCCGTAATATACTAAGCTACGAGAATAATTTTTATGCTCAAAGAAAACAAAATTAATGACTTTATTCAACCATTTCTTCTCTTCCATGTCAGTCTTTGATGTACGTTCATGACAGTACCAAGACGCATGCGTGTGGTGCTGCTGATGCAGGAGCCGGCGTTCTGACGTAGAGCACGAATTCACTGCACCTTGTAAACACTGCAAATTGCATTAAACATATAGCGAAGCACAGTATGGGTATAATTAAAAGCATTAGTACTTGAATATATTCTTAATAAAATTTGTTATGTGAACATCTTCTTACATAGCTTTCATTAAATTTAATTTCATGAAGACAATACTGAAGCATTTCTCTTGACAGCTCACATCGAGATCTCTGCTGCCAATCAGATAAAGCCAATGCACTTTAAAAGACTGAGCTATAGAGAAATGTGCCAAATTCCTTAAATCCAACATAACATACATGCCCTCATCTTGCACATTGAATACACATGTATCCCACCGTGAGAGGGGCGAGAGATGGCCGACCGTGGTCAGAGCGAGCACATGACAAATATTTTCTCAGTCACACGCTGTTCTCTGAACTACACTATAGATCAAGACTTGTTTGTTTGTGTAAATGTTAATTTTTGCTTTCTTTATGGATGTAGCCTTCCTCTAATTTCCCTCCCCGTGGTGCATGGCTTTGCTCACAGTGTTGACTTTGCGGGGAGAATAATGCCACGTCTGTCAGACTGATAAACGTGCCGAGCTGCTTAAAGTCCGGCATTGCAAGGAAATGAGACCCTCAGCTAGGCTCTGATCTATATTTCTTCTTTAGAGGCCTTTAATGCCTGCAAAGCTCTTTTATCACTCCGTAAGGTTGACCAACTACAAATGACCGGCATTGATTAGTCCCTGATTCACACTGGAAATTGTTAGATTGATGCTTTTAAGCTTGTAAGAATGGATCCCTTGAAGTGTGGTCAATAGAATGGACTGAGAATTCTAATGATGCACATTTCCTATGGTTAAAGCAAGGCCGTTTGGAGGGTCAGTGATCATTAATGCTAATGAAATTCTATGTTTAGATCTCTCATTTTCTAGATGATTTAATTAAGATAGTACACCATAAATAATCACTTTTTAGCATCAAAAACATGTCTGTTGATTTATCATTTGTATTATAATTTGCAAATGGTGACATTATTGTTATGTGAACCCCTGAACCCCCTGTTTTAGCCTGTGACTGACTGTATTCTGCTGTAATTAATGCTGGTTGGCAGTCCCTGAGTCAACGGGGCTAGTGCCCATTTTCTGTCAATTACTGCTATGTCTGCTATGTGGTCCCAGAGAAGTAACATCTACAGCTAGACAGATACAGCATTGTAATTTCCTAATTTATTCAATAAACAGTCAGACGGAAACCACTGGAAACTTGACATCGCTGTATCTCCATTGGAACACCGTGAGTGAGTTGCAACACTTACTGAATTACAGTTAAACAACACTCCAGAGACGTTTACTAGGACAGGCTATATGCTTATAGTTCACTCAAAAAAAAAGGGCTTTTCTGTCATTATTTAGTACCTCTCCAAACCGGTCTGACTTTCTTCTGTGTAACACCTCTTAAGTCAAATAATGGCTTTGTGTGAGGAACAGTTCATCCTAGTTTTGTGAACTGGATCAACTGATTCTTTGAAAAGATCAAGATCCCTTCAGAAATTGTCAGTGGTGGGAGGATGTGAGGTAAAATTACTAAATATTTAAATTTTGCAAAGATTACTTAACATGTAGGGTATAATATCACTCTGATGCATTTCATAAACTATGGTCCTCATTATTTAGAACTGAAGAAATAGCCTAATCACACGTTTTGTGACTCGTTCGTGACATCAGATTCCTAGATTTAATTATATTGCATGGAATCGATCTTACTGATATAGATATCATACCTCAAAGTGATGATGTTACTGACCATTTTCTTGTATGGTGCATGCTGCGTATTACTGATATTAACTATATGGCTCCGCGTTATCGTCCAGGAAGAACTATTGTTCCAACCAGTAAAGATAGATTCAGAAATAACCTGCCTGATTTATCTCAACTGCTCTGTGTACCCATAAATACACATGAATTAGATGAAATGACTAGCAACATGGGCACTATCTTCTCTATTACATTAGAAGCTGTTGCGCCCATCAAATTGAAAAAAAGTTAAAGAAAAACGTACTGCGCCAAAGTACAACAGTAATACCCATTCTCTCAAGAAAGAAACTCGTAATCTTGAGCGCAAATGGAGAAAAACTAACTTGGAAGTTTTTAGAATTGCATGGAAAAACAGAATGTCCAGTTATAGACAGGCTTTAAAAGCTGCCAGGGCAGAGCATATCCGCAAACTCATAGAAACTAACCAAAACAATCCAAGGTTTTTATTTAGCACAGTAGCTAGATTAACAAATAACCAGACACCACCCGATCTAAATATTCCCTCACAGTTTAGTAGTGATGACTTTATGAATTTCTTCACAGACAAAATAGATAACTTCAGAAATACAATAACAAATGTAGATTCTACAGCATCTAATACTTCAGCTTCATTCATCGCACCCAAAGAAAAAATGCAGTGCTTTACAACTATAGGACAAGAAAAGCTAAATAAACTTATCACTGCATCTAAACCAACAACATGTTTATTAGATCCTGTACCCACTAAATTACTGAAAGAGTTGTTACCTGTAGCAGAAGAACCGCTTCTCAATATTATTAACTCATCGTTATCTTTAGGTCACGTTCCAAAACCATTCAAGCTGGCGGTTATTAAGCCTCTTATTAAGAAACCACAACTACTGTAGATCCTAGTGAACTGGCAAATTACAGGCCCATTTCAAATCTTCCGTTTATGTCTAAAATTCTAGAAAAAGTTGTGTCTGCTCAGTTGTGCTCCTTCCTGCGAAAAAAAATTATCTCTATGAAGAATTTCAGTCAGGTTTCAGGCCCCATCATAGCACAGAAACTGCACTTGTTAAAATTACAAATGACTTGCTTCTTGCGTCAGACCAAGGCTGCATCTCATTGCTAGTTTTACTTGATCTTATTGCTGCGTTCGACACCATAGATCATGACATACTCATAGGTCAATTACAAAACTATACGGGTATTCAAGGGCAGGCTTTAAGATGGTTTAGATCACCTGTCCGATCGCTACCACTTTGTTTATTTAAATGGGGAGTCATCTCAATTATCACCAGTAAAGTATGGAGTACCACAAGGATCTGTCCTAGGTCCTCTGCTATTTTCAATATACATGTTGCCCCTTGGTAATATTATTAGAAAATACGGGATTAGTTTCCACTGTTATGTTGATGATACTCAACTATATATCTCAACAAGACCAGATGAAACTTCTAAATTATCTAAGCTAACAGAGTGTGTTAAAAATGTAAAAGATTGGATGACCAATAATTTTCTCCTGTTAAATTCAGATAAGACAGAGATATTAGTTATTGGACCAAAAAAAAGTACACAGAATCTCTTGGATTATAATTTGCAACTAGACGAATGTACTGTTACTTCCTCTACAGTCAAAAATCTGGGTGTCATATTAGACAGCAAGTTGTCTTTTGAAAATCATATTTCCCATGTTACAAAAACAGCATTCTTCCATCTAAGAAACATTGCCAAGCTACGAAACATGTTACCTGTTTCTGATGCAGAAAAGCTAGTTCATGCATCAAAACTCTGGACTTTTGGTAGTACCTAGGATAACAAAGTCATCTAAAGGAGGTAGAGTTTTTCTGCACTTGGCTCCCAAACTCTGGAATAGCCTTCCTGATAACGTTCGGGGTTCAGACACACTCTCTCTGTTTAAATCTAGATTAAAGACACATCTCTTTGGCCAAGCTTTCAAATAATGCATCTCATAATCTTGTACTGCAGTTATTTCTGATCAAATGCACATTATTATTCTTTAGCTTGGTTTAAACAAATCAATTTTGCTTGGTTGGAACAGCAGCTATGCTAATTATGTCTCTATTTGTTTCTCTGTTTCTGCCACGGCATTGACATCCCGTGGTAACTAGGATTTAAGCTTCAGTCTGGATCCAGAACACCTGAGAAGAGATGATGCCAAGACGATGCCAACCCTGAAACAACATACAGAACTACCAAATCTTGCTATAAGTTTGATTTCAACATATAATAATTGCTGTTAATAGTGTTCATTGACTCTTTGATTAAGTCTTTAATTGATTTTCCGTACATTTCTGACATATGTACATTAACTGACATAGTCACCAATGATAAGCTACTACTAAATATATTGTAGAAACTTAATTTTCTGTACAGCGCTTTGCAACGATTTGTATCGTGAAAAGCTCTATACAAATCAACTTGAATTGAATTGAACTGAATTAACGTATGATTCTTTTGAATCACTTCTTCTCAGTGAAATGAAATGATTTGTTCAGATTCAAATGAATTGTTCAAGTAATTCACCAAAGAGAATCTGCTTAAAATAATTTTTGGCTTGGATTGAACCATTCGCAGCTGTTCTACAGTCAGCAACTCGGTAATTCAATGAACTGTGAAAAGTAAGCCCACTAATGTTTGTTTATTGTCAATTAAAATTATATTTAGCTTATACATTACTGTAAAGGGCGAACAGTTAATCTAAATTTATACAATTGCTTGGTAGGTAAATATGTAAATAACATTAAAAAGCTGAAACTTTTCTCCACTATCGTATCGATTTGATACTACAAATTACACAAAACTAGTATGCTTGCATATTGTTTTGTTAAAATGTTATCATATTTTGCCCCATGCGTTGTCAGTTTTTTATGTTGTTTATGTTGTGACTATTATGGCTAAATGAAGCTTTGTGAAGCTAGGCTTTTCTCACAATTGTGTCAGTTCATTACTAGAAACTTGTCAACACGGTGTCCATTGTTGCTATCTAGTGGTCGAAAGGATTAATATAATATAATATAATATAATATAATATAACAGTAATAATAGTATGAAATCATGTGGTGTATTTTTGTTCATTTCTACTTTTTGGCAGACACTTGAATTATCAGTAATTTCAACTGATATTCTCTTGATTGTGTATGACTGTTCTGATAAAATCAAACTTCTGCTTATTTGCAGTTCATGAATATTTAATATTTGCATCCACTAATTGTCCTTATTGACTAGTTCTGGGAAGTTCACTGCGCTGCAGATGCAAAGCATGAAACTGTGTTTTGGGTGATTGTTTCTCAGATTTATTCAGAGTAACAGTGGCTGATCGCATTATAGCCTACTACATAAATGTGAGGGCCCTCGTTCCCTACCCTCAACCCTTATTCCTCTCCTGAAGATGTGATGTGTGAGAATCCATTAAACAGCTACACTTGATTTTAAACACTGTAAACTTAATTCTGCAGGGAGGTGAGCTTGAGACGCAGTCGACCCAGAATCCATCTATATTTCAGATATGCTAAGATGGTGTCAGAATATTCACTGCAGACAGGAGTATCTTGTATTAAAAATAAGCATGGCTTTGTTTAGTCAATATTGTAAAGGAAAGCAACAAACAAGACGATTTAAATGATTTTCGGCTGTCCCAGACGAAAGATTGTCATGGCGAATAAGAAATCGCCACGATTGTTTCACGATGCTAATCTTTCGTCTGGGACAGCCAAAAATCGTGCAGTTTGTCTCGGGCTTAATAAGTAGTAAGGTCACCAGCCACATCAGCAACCTTTTCTTAACCTCTGTTAATCTCTGATTAACCTAAACTCTTTTTACTTTAACAAAAAAATGCAATTGTGATTTTTTTTTTTAAATATTTTTACAAAAATCTGCTCAATGTTTATCTAATTAGCATTCTGTATTATCTTATTTTAGTATTTTTTTGTATTATCACGTTCCATTAAGTTAATATGTTGTGGCCTCAACATACTGTGATGTTCATGGCCATGACAAAACTAAGTTAAACGAACATGTCCCTTCCCAGTCACCGTACATTTGCTCAAAGATCATGCTCTGCTGTCTTTTAGGCAGAGCTGATAATTGGTCCATGTGGTGCGATTAAAAAAAGTAGCGCTGTTTCGCTCTGCTTTTGACCCGTATGCCATTTAATGTTTCATATACGCAATAGAAATGGCAGCGCTTATCAGTTAGTCAAATTGGTAGTGGCACCAGTGTGACCTCTAACAAAACTTAGTCACACCGGCAGGAAAAAAGGTCACAAATGCAACCATGTAGTCACAGTCATAGACCTCCTGATAACTATTTTTTTTTCCCAGTCTCAGCATATTTAGTTTTATCTTCACCGCAGCTTTACATATTGTATGTGTAGGGTGCAATTCAATCTGTTGGTCTTTCTAGACTGGGTGTGGGTGCAAAATGTCTGAAACAGTTCACAGCAGATCATGGTTTATCATGTTTCACCCGCCTCTGTTGTGTGGTAATGACAGGGCAAGGGTGTGGGCTGTGGCTGCTCTGATGGATGGATCTATCTATGTCGTGTATCTGGCAGAAGTGTGCGCCCAACTGCATGACGCTAGAACAAGTGTGATCAGCAAGACGTCTTCTGTCTGCAGGGCGTAGGCTCCTTGCCCTGCAGGCTGGGTGGTTTCTGCTCAGCTGCAGTGCTCAGATTTGCTCTCAGTCTTCAGGAGGTCAGATAATTGGTCTGAAGGAACACTGTGCTGTTGGAAGTAGGAGGCAGAGATTTTGTGCCACAGAGCCAGCGGGTTATAAAGTTTCTCACAGCACAGAGTGACTTATGTGAACAGCAATGGTTCTGTGCCAGGCGAGAGTGGGGTAAGATGTGGCACTTTTTTTACTTAAAGGGTTACTCCACCCCAAAATGAAAATTTTGTCATTAATCACTTACCCCCATGTCGTTCCAAACCCGTAAAAGCTTTGTTTGTCTTCGGAACACAAATTAAGATATTTTTGATGCATTCTGATAGCTCTCTGACCTTCCCATAGACAGCAATGTAATTAACACAATCAACATCCAGAAACGTAGCAAGGAGATCAGTAAAATAATCCATGTGACATCAGGGGTTCAACCGTAATTTTACGAAGCTACGAGAATACTTTTTTGTATGGAAAGAAAAAAAAAAAAACGAATTTATTCAACAATTCGTCTCCTCCGCATCACCGTAGCAGCATTTTGGAGCGTATCCACTGCACGCAAAAAGCGTACGCTGTTTTGTGTCAGCTGCGTCACGCGGATAGGTATTCTCCGTCGTTACACTGATGTCTATGGGAGGGTCAGAGAGCTGTCAGAATGCATCAAAACTATCTTAAATTGTGTTCCGAAGACGAACGAAACTTTTACGGGTTTGGAACAACATGGGGGTAAGTGATTAATGACAAAATTTTCATTTTGGGGTGGAGTAACCCTTTAAGTTGTCCTCTAGTCAAAAAAGGAGATAATGGTAAAAGTAATATGTAAAGATGTCTGCCATCTGTCAATAAATGGCCATGAAAATATAACTTAAATACAAATATAACTAAAATATAGCAAAAGGTTTAATTGCTGGGGAGTATGAGAAAAATATACTTTTTTTAAAAAACAGTAAGTCAACATGAAAAATTAAAGAAATCAAACACTAATTTATACCTGGAATTAAATAGAAAGTTTTAAGATTGAACATTTTTTGAACACAAATGTTACAAAAGAAATAAATAAAATATAAAAGTTTTACACACACACACACACACACACACATATATGGCAGTGCTATATATTTATATGGAAACTTAGCTTATTTTAATTTATTTTAGAATTGTAAGTTTGTGGAAATATAGAGAGATTTTTATGAAATTAATTATAATCTCTATTTTATTGTAATTGTAATATAAAACTATGTATATATATGTATGTTTCCCAATGTAAGGGTCACAAAGCTTACCCAACTTTACTCTGTATGATCATTGGAACATCATGATGATGTTTATGTTTACATATAGTAACGTTTGTTTAATGGAGATTTAACATGCTATTTCTCTTTATTTACATGGTGTAAAAGCATGTCTGCATCTATTTGGCATTGCAGGAGTGGACAGCAATGAGTTCTGCTTCACCTCGACTTTTCACACACATGCTGAAGAACAGCGGGATCCATCCATAATAGAACTCTGACATGAAATTAACTGAAAATAATGCACATGACATTTTTGCACAGCTGGAGGATTTGAATAATTGAGGCGGTAATAAGACTCCATCAGAGGGCAGGCAGGTGAGGTTCACATTTTAAGTACTGCCACGGCCTTCAGCAGATGGAGGTTTATTCACTAGAGACGATCTGGAGCTTTTCAAGAGTAACAGAAGAGCATGATGGGAAAAACTTCAAGGCGTACGAACTCAGAGCCCATAAACTTAATCTGAGAGGTCACTGCATTTGTCTGAGCCCTGCTAGTATCCAGGTATAACTTGTCATTACCTGAATGGATTCATGGATAGCTTTTGGTTCTCAAAGTGCAAGGTCCTCTAAAGATTTTTCTCATTCATGGCATATGAATCAGACATAAAACAATCTCTACGTAGGAATTTGTAAAGTTATTTAGTCCTGTAACATAAGAAAGTTGGGTCCAATATTACACTAAAAGTTTGTGGTCAGTAAGTTTTTTTTTTTTTTTTAAATGCTTTTGAAAGAAGTCTATTATACCTACCAAGGCTGCATTTATTTGAGCAGAAATGCTGAAAAATAGCAATATTGTGAAATATTATTACAATTTAAAATAACTGTTTGCTATTTTATTATAATTTTAAAATGCTATTCATTTCTGTCGTGACAAAGCTCAATTTTAAGCCTCGTTACTCCAGTCTTCAGTGTCACATGATCCTTCAGAAATCATTCTAATATGCTGATTAGGTATGCAAGAAACATTTCTTTTCTTATCAGTGTTGAAAAGTTGTAATGCTTAATATTTTTGCAGAAAGGATTTGTTTTATAAAGTTCAGAAGAACAGCATATACTGAAAATAGAAATCTATTGTAACATTGTAAATATCCGTAATTTTTGATGAGTTTCATGCATCCTTGCTGAATAAAAGTATTAATTTCTTTAAAAAAAAAAAGAAAGAAAAGAAAAAAATGACCCCAAACTTTTATACAGTAGTGTATAGATACCTTTTTAATACGTTTTACATTATAATATTTCTTTAAAAAAAGTTAAGTCCAAAAACTTTATTTCCACATTTAAATCAACCCTTTTTTAAATGCGACCGTTACACACGCTTACATAATACATGTAAATTTCCTGAAGATGACCCTGTTTTATACAGACTGTTGCTCCAGGTTTCTTGTGGAAACAATCTATTACTGAACGTTGTAACATCTTGTCTCTATGGGGGCCAAAAATGGCAAAGATATACGTTCAGACTGGTGATATTTTGCACCAGCAGATGGTTGATGGTGTTTGCTGTGCTTGCTTTCAGTGCACCAAACAGCAGGTCACATCTGGCATAGGCTGTATTCCCAAACTCCAGCAGATGCACATTCACATATACCTGTCAATCACAACAAAGCCATACAAGATAAAAGCAACATTTAGCCACATGGTGGTTTAAAAGCACTTCTGGGCAAAAGAAGGACGCCGCAATGTGATGTAAATCATATTGTGGTAGATAAAAAATTACTACAGCTAACAATTTAACTCTAATTTTATACAGTAATTTGCCATGAAAAAAAAAAAACTGGAGTGCTCTTGATGTCATCTCATAATTTTGAGAAATGTTAGGATTTTGAGGCCTTGCGCATTGAGTTTTTATACTTTTCCCAAAATAGAAGAAAAATAAGAGTTTATGTTGCCAGATTATAAATAGAAATGCTCACATAACAGAAAAGATCAATATAACCATTGCAAGACTTGCAGTGTTTAAATATAATGCAAAATAGTGCTTTTACTTATAATGTTGTTGTATTTGTAGTGTTTTTTGGTAGTCTGGTTAGTGTGTTAAATGTTAAGATGCATGCACGTCTGGATGGAACAAGGTGTGGTATGCTCACTTTACCCTGAAAGCGAGCAGTGCATCACAGTGCGATGAAGTGGACCCATATTTGTTAAATAATATGGGACTGATCTATTTTAATTGCGTTTCGCTGCCCGCTTCCAGTAGATTGGATGAGAAATGTCCAAGAGTCTGAAGTTATGAGATGCTTACATATTATAAATCATCTCACAGGCCCTCGGGCATGTCGGGACCACCTATATTGCCTATCGGACGAGCCAACACACAATATAAACTTCACAGTCAATTCTGTTAGCTTTTTTAGGTACACTGTTTGATCCAACAATTTACAGCTTTCTAATAACCTTTTACCTTTCGCCTGAAGAGTATATCATAGTTGAGAGACATAAAAATGTATCCAGGTCATTTTTATTTTTAAATTGTCACTGAGTTGAGTATAGATGCTAAGGGGCTAATTCTGAAGTTGAAAAATTCTCTCACTTGTGTCATCCATGGTATTACAGCTGCTGCTAATCCTACTGAGAGGCGATATAGAGTATGCTGTCTAGCATCTTGTCAAAATGAGAAGTGAGCCACCAGGAGCATTACAGCAGTGTGTGTGTGTGTGCACGTGTGTGTGGAAAGACATTTAGAGTGCCTCTCTCTGTCATGCAAGTGATGAAGTGTGGAACTCACAGTCGCACACACTATAGTCGTTCTGGAGTATGTTGTTCAGTGGCTGTCATTGAGGTAAAGGGGCCAGGACGATATTCATGTTTGGACTTTGTAACCAAATAGCATTTTACTTGAGGCGAAACTGCAGTGAAAAATTACAGTTTGGATAACCATTAGCTTCAAGGTTGTTGTAATCTCATTCCCCTTGTAATTAACTCATGGCAAAGCTTTTGGCTATTAGCTCTAGACTCATTGATTGCGACATTCTGCTAAAAAGACAAAGAATGATTGTTCTTTCATGACTGACAATGAAATTAGGTCAAGTTGAGTCTTGATCAGATGAGCGATATTTCATATAACCTTCAAAAGGCTTCTTCATCACAACAGAGCTTAGAAAATCTACTTTATAAATTAAATAAAACATACATGTGTATTGTTTTCAGGAAAAAGTTATGTTTTTCTAAATTCTACATGTGATTAAAACATAATTTGATTCATTTTCAAGTGTAATTTGCTGTCAAACCATGCATTTGTCATGGTTATATATACATACTGTTGGATGAATAGCTTTCTCTTGCCTGAGGCCTTGTTTGTTGTATTCATTTGTGGATTGTAATACTCCAGTAATTATCTCCAACTGTGAGGTAAAATTAATTAATAAATGTTTCTTTGGATATTCTTGGAACGTCTATTGCACTGATATATTTTTTTTTCAACACACCGACTGATAAGATTGCATACAATCTTACATTTTGCATGATTCTAAACAAAGACTAAACAAAATAGCATTATGCGTTTTTTTTTTAATGTATTGTTTGTATGTACTTGCTATGTGAAGTTGTGTATATACCTCAATTATTTTTATTTTATTTTATTTTGACTACAGGTTTTGGGTATGATTGTAAATAAGAATGACATTTATTTAAAATAGAATTATTTTGTAATCATTATGTGACTACTGTCACTTTTGATCAATTAAGTCTGGAGACTTTATTGTATGGTAATATTAAAATTAGTTAATCTCAATGTTGTTTACAAGAGCAACTTTTTTAAATGAAACTTCAGTTTATCAAATTTGTGACACCATCATGGACTATACCTTATCATAGGAAGTGTGTGTGAACCATATCTTTAGTCAATTACACTCAGCGAGAGGTGTGAGTAGGCATGCTGTTGCTAGTAGTAACCATATAAATGAAAATGACAATGACAATATACACTAATTAAGATGAATCTAAACAAATCTATTGAATTTAGCTCCCGTTCTGTTGGTAGGTACAGAGATGCTCAAGGCCATATATTATTAAAGTTGCTTAAATGAAAAGTAAGCCACTTACTTCACTTAAATAGACTATTCTTCATCCCACCTCCACTACAGTTTTCTATCTTTAATCGCTTATTTGTGGGAACTTTGAAATTCACCTCAGGTTCAGGGCCCTTAATTATGGACAGTGAGTCACAACTTTATCCATTTGCTCTATAAACATACAAATTCATAAATCACCACAAAATACATTAATGGCTTAACTGAGACAGTATTCACACCTTGAGGAAGAGAGTTTTGATAAATAATGTTTCATTGGCAAACTTAAAAGGTTTTACTTGAATGGATTTTATTATTGAGAAATGGCAAAGTAAATTGTTAAAAGGGTCAGAAAAATGTATAATACTGTACTGTATAGCAAAGACTCTTTCAGCATCTGTGGGTTAAAATGAAACTGAATGCTATTTTAGAGGTTTAGATACCCCAAAAGTGAAACACTTGTTATATTGTTACAAACCCATAATTTTTTTTTTCCCCCTATAGTGTAAACAAGAAGAAATGAATCACTCGAGAACTGAATCAGTCAACTGTCAAGGCAAGATGTTCTGGTAAAAAAATTAACTTCTTTTTTTCAGTTTTAAATCGGTTTCTCAACTAAATAGTCATTTGGACTACTTTAATGAAGCTTTTGAATAAAATCATCAAATTTGACAGGTGAGTAAATATGTGATCCCTTTAAACCACAACATGAATTTAAACCATATAATGACTCCAAAAGATATGACTGTATTACATTAACACAAATTAATTTGTGCAACTCTTGGTGTTTTTGAGAATTCAGGGATTGCTTTTCAGTTCGGTGATCTGGGACTGCGTTGGTGTAAATCCAGTACCCAGGGCTGATTGTGGCACCAGTAGTTGAACTGGGACGAAGGGGTTTGCTTTTGTTTGCACGCCTTACGTAATGACCAATCTTCTCCACAAGCGACTCTTGTTCTTTTTAATCACTTCCAAGTTTTCCAGTGATTGTGGGGTTTGTTCACGCCTCATTTTGTTTAACCATCAAATCTCTAAATTCCACCTTGTTTGGAGGAGTGACGGAGAACAGAAAGATTATGGTGGAGGGTTTTTGTAGGTTGAGTCGCAGCTTTCTGGCGTGGAGTAGGTGCAGAGCTGCTTGTGCCACTCCAATCATACAGAAGCACCTGGTGGTTATTTGGCTGTAACTCTTTGTCTGTCTGCCCCTTCTTTGTTGGCGTTCGTGTGACAAGAATGTAAAAACAAACAAAGTTGTCAAGGAGTGCAGCAAAGTGATATTGAGGGCTGACGTTCACAGAAACTTTGAAAGTGAATAATGGCAAGCGCATACGTAACTAATACTCTGCGGCTTGACAAATCACAGCAATAAGAATGATGTTCAGTTTTAACTTATACACCGTCTTTGTTAATGATAATAATCTGATGTGACAATTTCAGAGTCTGAGTTTGGAAAGCACCTTAAATACTGACACAAATCACAGCTGACAGTCAGAATGTTTCCAGGCAGACAAATAGAGCGTGATGATCATAGATCTACATCGAGAGCATGCTTTTGTATTCTCATGAATATCCGTTTTTATGTCTGAATGATTTAGCAAGTCCCGTTAAGTGAAAACTAGCAGATTTGAATAATGTCATTTTGATAACATGGCGTTGTGTTTCTGAGAAGGGAGCCTTCCATGTTTAATAGCAAATGTGGGATGGCTGGCCATTGACAGTCTTCTAAATATCTGCTCTCTTTCCGCAGCTTGCACATCTAAATGGCACCCTGTGCGCCACCGTTCAATGTTATTTCTTTGGATGGCTTCCAAACACATGCCATGTTGCAAGCAAGGAATATCCTGTGGAATTTTAACCTCAAGATTTCTGCAGTGGTACATTACAGACAACCCTAGGTGGATGCTTAGCATTTTGCCTGGAAGCTCTGATTTATTGGTAGGATGTGGTGGTTTTGGGTGGTTGTTAAATACTAAGTGGATGCTAGGGTGTTGTGGAGAAGTTCCCAGGTTGTTGTTATGCATTTTCTGAACTGTTCTGAGGGTATGAATTGCATTTCTAATGGCTTGTTTCCACCGAGCGGTAATGTTCAGCACAGTACAGTACTGTATGCAATTATGTCCGTTTCCATTGTCAGAAGTTGTGAATGGTACCAAAATAGCGAACCCGTACCGTTCCACTTTTTTGGGTACCCTTCCATTGGGGTACCTAGCACAGTAGTTCGGTACCTAAAGGGTGGAACTAGACTCACTCCAGAACATCGATCAATTGAAAGAGAATCGTCACTTGTGCATGCTACAAGGGGAATGATAACACAATGACTACACTTTTTACATACGTAAAATGCTATAGCATAGCAAGCACTACTAATTTTAGATTTATCTATCAGAAGGCTTGAGAAACTATGCTTCAAAATCAATTTCGCAGTTGACTGCAATTTTTATTGATTATCAGTCATAAACTTTCATTTTGGTTTCCATACATGTAGCTAACATACAAAAAGATATTATGCTGTGGACATTGTAAACACATACAAGTCCTGTTGCTGAAGGGGGAAACTGGTTTGTTAATGGTCCATTTTATTGAACTATCCACACACTGGCAAGTTCCCCCATTCACCTTTTGTTCTCTTTCCACCCTGTGAATTTATGGACACTGGCCTGTTTTTGGTAAATGACCCGATGTCGTGGAATAATTTTACTCAGCCTCGAGCATCATAGTTTGGACTTTAATTTATCTGAGCAGGCTACACTGAGAGCAAGTCTATGCAGTTCCAGTGGATGATCATGCAACCAGCAGCAAAAAGCCATGACCATATGTCTTCCCCCGGCGTGTGGGAGTGAAGACCAGAGCAGGTGCTCGGCTGCCTTTCCCGGCTGTTGCAGGCCTGAGTGCAAGTCGACGGGAGGGAAAACATGATTACTCAAATAAAGATCCGCTGATAGGGAGGAAAACAAGTCTACTCAAACATCTGCAGCCAGTGCTTAAACCCACAGATCGTCTCCGTACAAACAGGAAGGGGGGAAAATCTAAGCCCTCTTTCTGGGCTGTTATGAGGAAGATTTCATTATAAGGTTTCCAGACCAGTGCTGTGGTCAATTTTGAGGAGAAAAACTGATATCAGGAGATGGATTTTGCTCATTACGGGGAAAGAATAAATCAGTAGGCATGGTGAATTTTACATTAAGAATTGAATTTAAGTTACATTAGTGTAACAGCTAAATTGCTGTAAAATGTGTACTAATTATTAAATATAACTGCTGACTTTATTGCAGTGACGCTGAAAAAAAAAACAGCGCTGAAGAAGGGATCGTTCACCCAAAAATTAATATTACATCATCATTTATTCATCTTCATGTCAATCCAAACCTATATGACTCAATTGACTTTCAATGTATTTTGTTTTTGATCTTTGTGTTCCACAGAAGAAAGTCATACAAGTTTGGATCAACATGAGGGTGGATAATGATGACAAAATTTTAGTTTTTAGGTGATAAAGCGCTTCTGCAGTAACCTGCATGAGAGAGTTCTGCATTGTATCCAAAAGCATAAAAGCAACTAAACTAAAATGCACCACACCTGACTTGAGTTGCCAGTTCTTGCTGCATGTGCTCTGTACTGATGTGACATTCTCCTGCAAGCATTAAATCGGGCTAATAGTCTCTCTTTTCCATTTATCTGATCTTTTAGAGATATGACTCAGAGGTCTGACACACCGAGATTTCATTTCCTTGCAACACTTAATGCTAAACTGCAAATGAAACCCATTTACAATGGATTCTAAAAGAATTGCTGTTACACAATGAAAATTCATAAACACATTTCTGTAGATTTTTACCCATTTCTGCTTAACACTTTTGGACAGACAGAGCACCATAATACCTCTTATGCGAGGGTGAATGGATTTCACTGAAGTTTTTCACGTTTTCTAAATGAAAGATCCTGCCTGTTGTCTCATCTTGTTAAATGTGTTTTCATGGCTTTGTTTTGATGCTGTCGTAATTTATGTTGTATAAAATGTATATATACATAGGCTGTTGACGCATAACTTGTTCATGGACTTTTCTTTGTCATCAACATCAAGATTTTTAGATTGAAATTAATGGGTTGTTGACGCATTACATGTCCCTGGACTTTTCTTCTTCTTCTTTTTTTTTTTTTTTTCCTTTGTTTTGATCAACATCAAGTTTTTTAGATTTAAATTTATACTTTTAAACCAAAGTGTATATCTGTTCTGTGACTGGTGACCTCTTTTAATTTTTCTCCATTTTTAAACACTTAATTGGTTTATTTTAAATGGCCAGGTGTGATTTTTATTTATTTATTTGTTTATTTACTTATCTAAATTATCTAAATTATCTAAAAATATTCCGTGTAGTCTCTCTAATTAATTTGAGTTCATTTCAAGTTCATTTTGAGTTCAATTGCATGCATACAATTATAAAAAATAAATAAACCAGCAATATGCTGCTTAAAATATTTTGGAATATAACGTGTCACATAGCAGACGTAATTCATGTCCACTGATATTTAACATAATAATATTTTGTATGCTGTATAATTGTCACTGATTAATAAAAAAAAAGAAAGAAAAGAAACAGTATTAATTCTCAAGTAGCTTCCACATGTAATATCGAGTAATAAAATCTAATCTTTCCATTTAAATCTGTATTGTTTGTGTTATGCTGAAATTCTATAAGCTGGTTTCTCTCATACAAAGATTCTTTTGAAATATGATTCGAATATATAGTGTATTGAATGTGCATTGCTGCTCTAATTGAATCATGTTCACTTTTGTTGGCAGCAATCAAAGATGTGCTGTTTACTGCAGCCTGTCACTCTGTCTGTAGTCTAAAGAAGTATGAATAGACATTTAGAGGTGAGGACAAAGACAGGCATTGGATAAGGCTCAGACAAGAGATCTGCATTTGTTTCCTCTGGTAAGAGCGAGAGAGAAACTTGAGCCCTCTGTGTTTTCTTGTAACATAGCTCTTTGTCTTTTTCCCTGCTGGAAGAAAGCTCATCTTCTTTTCTCAACTTTGCAAGTCGTAAGGTCCCCCTCCCTTCATCAGCCTCAGATGTGTGAAAGCTTTTCTCCATTCGGAGCTCAAAAGGGCACCATTAGCTTCTCTTGAAGGTGGTGTGATGAGAGTCCAGTAAAATGTCATTGTCTAATCAGAAGAAGATGCAATAAGCAGCTTGCTGGTGGTTCATATTCCCAAATTACACCATTTTTGTGTTTGTGTTTATAGCTTTGTGGCCTGTTATCAGCTTGAAATTGGCATGTGGGCACTAAAGAGTGTCAGGGTTCCCACGGGTCCTTGAAATCCTTGAAAGTTTGTGAATCTGAAAAAAAAAAAAAAAAAAAACATTTCAAGGCCCTGGAAAGTTTTTGAAAATGAACATACATAGATACAGGTCCTTGAACGTGCTTGAATTTATTTTTTGTGCAGGAAGTTTTCGGGAAAAAAAATTCCATATTATTCCCTCCGGTCCGCTAATGTGTTATTTCGCCAGCACTTCGTGGCCTATGCATATTAGCTTGCTTGATTTAGCTTGCTTGTTAACTTACTCGCAATTACGTTAAGTGTTTCCCGCGTGAGGTACTTTGTGTTGTACGTTGCCAAGACGTTGACGCATTCACAAAACTACTATGATGGTACCTCAACGTTTCACAGACACGCCGTGAAACATTGCAAAAATAGTCTGAAACCGCTGAAACGTGATGCCTGGAAAATGCAAGTTTCAAGATATTTGGCTCACCAAAGATGATTACAAAGAATGGCTCGAAAGAGATGAAAACTAACAATGTGTCTTACAAGGTCTACACCTACCACCCTAAACCTACCCTTACAGTAATGCAAATACAGTAATTATGTGTTATATTCGAGGTTGTGGCTAGAAGGGATACCGGAAACCAATAATAAATATTTTTTTCTACCTATTAGATTGTGTTGTATTAACATCTACACCTACCCCAACCCTAAACCTACCTATACAGTAATGCAGACACATTAAATATTGTTGTTCAATGTGAGAAAAAGGACGCAATATTGATGTGCGCATGCGCAATAAACCCTGGTAGGAAAATCTGACGGGTAGGATAAAATGTCAGGATACCGGCTCAAGAATTTTACTTGCCCGACCGGACAAATAGCCTGATTAAAGTTTAAGTGACAAAAAATAACCAGTGAAGTATCGAAACGCAAGAATGATTCTTCTGATTTTATTACATTCAACGTAAACAACGATTGATAATGGATAGTGTATTTCTGATATCAAGGTCGCGCAGTTTAGGCTCGCGCTGTCTATTTGTTTGTAAGAGACTTTTATGGAGAAATCAAATCAAATGAGTGTATGAAATGAGCAAAAGAGCTGAACGGGACACATAAAGAAATTCACAGAAGAAACATACTGAGGTAAAAATTCAGAATGTTGAGAAACAGTGAGAGATGTTGAGACAGGTGAAAAGCGTTTGGGTAATAGTGAATTTTGACCTATTGTGCGTACCGTTTGTGGCTCTGTTATCAGGGGATAATCGCTGTATTTGGGGTAAAAAAGACAGAATTATGTATTGTGCCAATAAGGTTTCACTGTCTGTTCGTTAACACAGGCACGAACTGATTGGCAGCTGTCTTTAGCGGAGGCTTTACCGATTACCTCCACTGATCAAAGCATTCGGCACGGTCGTCTGTGAGTGACGTCACCTCCCAAAACAAACACGCCCCCTAGTTTAGTCCCGCCCCCTCACATTGATTGACAGCTTTCAGTGTAGACATCGAAAATTCAAATGCAAAAGGAATTGCGATTCCATTTGAGTTTTGGCAGGTTATATGTGCGATGCAGAGAAAGTGAAAAAGCAAATGTGGTAATTAATATTGCTATTTAAATATGACAGGCTCATAACTCGTAAGACATGGGAAATACAGTTGCTAATAGACTTTGCTTTTTTATTTGAAATGTGGCAGTCACTGTGCGTTCGCGAAAATGCAAACGGTAATGCAAGATTTGCAATTGCATTTGGATTATGTCACAATTTATGCGTCCACATGTGGAAAACGCAATTGAAAATACAATTTGCAATGCTATTTGAAAATATTCCGGGAAATCCTTCCATAGTTAATATCAAAAACATAAAGATAAATGTAAAAGCTGATAGAACACAGATAAAATATTGCTTCAGAATAAATTGTTTACACCACCAGAAATCTGTCATGCGGTGCTTTTGTGGGGATATTTTGTATGGGATATTGTCTGCTGATATGAAAACTTTGCTGTATATCGTAATAATAAATAGGATTTTTGACAGTAATAGATATAAATTTGACATTTAACAAATTAAATATTACATTATACTTATGTAAAATACTGTGTGATTTCCATCAGAGGTTTGGTCTTAAATTTCATATAAATTGGTATTAAAAAGAACTTAAAAAGTCTTAAATTTAACTTGTTCATATCTGTAGACACCCTGATTAAGTCCTTGAATTTGAGGGTATTGGACCTGGAAAGTCCTTGAAAGGTCCTTGAATTTGAAGTTAACCAAGGAGTGGGAACCCTGAGTGTGTACGTACTATTTGAGAGTTTCATTCACATTAAGAGCATTCCTTTAAAGATTTTTTGTAGGACTTTTTTATGATAATGTTAACCATTTGTTGGTTGACTTTATCTGTGTTTGTGTGCTGTGTGCGTGCGCGGGCGTGTGTGTGTAAGCCATTGTTAAGCCAAATAATTGTAATTATAATTAGCAACAAAAATAATCATGTTTAATTAATGTTTAATGATTAAACTTCCAATTTCTCAAAAAAAAAATCTGGAAAACACTAATAATAAGAAATGTTTCTTGAACACAAAACCAGCATATTATATATATATTGATTTCATTTCATTTTTTTTTTTTTTTATGTTTTTGGCAAATAGTCCAATGATGAGTTAATGTACAATCAGCTGATCAAAAAAACAAACAAAACAAAACACACAAAAAAAACTTTGATACAAGACATCTGTGCTTCACATTAAGCTAAATGGAACCTATTTAAAAAATTGCAAGTAACATGAATCTGAAGTATTTCATTATATTATAGATGTTTTAGTCTTTTTTTTTTCAGGCTCTTAAAAACGGATCACAACTCAAGATAGTCATCAAAATTGTCAGCATTCTTTTGATGCCAACTGCCATTGAGATAAAAGGGGATGCTAACGGATCGTTTTCTCCAGGTATTACAGACCTCCTTGGTCGTGATGTTCAAACAGAGAAATGTTTTGATATGCCACTGAGTCACACTTTCACCAGAATAATGATAGGAATGACTTGCTAAGTTGTCTTTGCATATTCAACCTGGAGTACACTTATCGCTTTTATCATTTTTAAATTAAACTCACAGTTTAGCTACTCTGAGCTGAAAACTCACAAAGGAATTCTTTTTTTCCTTCCTTTAATTTTTTGAAACCATAGATGGAAGTAATTAACAATGGCCAAGCTGCTACGAGAGGTGCAGGGACCCATTACATTAATCAGCATTTTTCAGTATGTCAGAAAAGACGCATATGAAAGAGAGCCATCTGGTGGGGGGCTAAAGATGGACGGTGATTTAAGGCATCACATCTACTCGTCATTAAACACCCTCACGGCAAATGTCAAGAGGCATTAGTGTGGGAGCTGGCCATGCTGTATAATGATGAGGCCTTTGTGAAATGTATGGCAAGCAGGCTCCAACAGTACAGTGTGGGCTACCTTAATTTACTCCAGGAAGGGGATGGAAAGGTAGGTGGAGAGATAGTCGTTGTGTAATAATGACTCCTCATCCATCTTCAGGCAGATCTGAAAATGAGATCATTCGCACTCTAAGTGGGAGTCTATCGCCGCTGCTCTGCTAGCGTGCGGGGCGGAGATCATGGGGATAATCGTTGTTTTAGGGCGTGCTGAAGAGAACGAGGGACTTCTGATGTATTGATATCACTCCATCACAACAAAGTAGGAGACACGTATCACCCCGTGTTTGAGGACTTTGAATGCTTTGACTGCATCCAGATCAGTGATGCTGTAAATTGCATTCTAATCTCTGATCTGTGTGGCTTGGGCATTCGCTTGATTTTCATTCCCGGAATGAACGGCCGAGTGCCACTTTGAATCATAATATAAATGTTATTGTATAAATCGGCATGCTTTGGGATAATTGGGGAAACTTGATTAATTCCTTTGACATTGATGAGCCAGACTTTTAAATGCTGGTGAGCTCAGTTGCTAATATATGGGTCCACTGAGCCACAAAATAGGAGACAAATGAATGATAATTATCTTCCGGAGCGTTGAAAACAATAAATCCCACAATGCTTTGTTTTTCTATTTGGGCACTGCATGGTGGCTTTGTTTCCTCTCTCTCTCTCTCTCTCTCTCTCTCTCTCTCTCTCTCTCTCTCTCTCTCTCTCTCTCTCTCTCTCTCTCTCTCTCTCTCTTTTGCATTTACAAATTAGCAAAAGCTATTCAGCAGAGAAGCAAGCATATTACTATAAGACATTAAGGTCAGTCAGGGTTTTTATTTATTTATTTATTTATGTATGTATTTATGTATGTATGTATGTATGTATGTATCTATCTATCTATCTATCTATCTATCTATCTATCTATCTATCTATCTATCTATCTATCTATCTATCTATCTATCTAATTATCTATCTATCTATCTATCTATCTATCTATCTATCTATCTATCTATCTATCTATCTATCTATCTATCTATCTATCTATCTATCTGTCTATCTGTCTATCTATCTATCTATCTATCTATCTATCTATCTATCTATCTGTTTGTTTGTTTGTTTGTTTGTTTGTCAGGTTTAAGTGAAAGGACACAATTGCTTTAAAATTAAAAATGTTCTTTCCAAGAATTATGTACTATATATTCAAAAGTTTGGGGTCAGATAGATTTTTTTAGCAGCAAATTGACATATTAGATTGATTTCTGAAGAATCACGTGACACTGAAGACTGGAGTATTGGCTGCTGAAAACTCAGCTTTGACATCACTGGAATACATTACATTTGCAAACCTATTTAAACTGAAAATAGTTTCATATTTTAATATTTCACAATATTACAGTTTTTATTGTATGTTTGATTAAATAAATACTTGCTGAGCATGAGATGTCTTTCAAAAACATCAAAAAAAATCTTTCTGACCCCAAACTTTTGAATAGTGGTGTATATATAGCTTGCAAAAATATATCATTTTTAAAATATAATTAATATGTTACATGTATGTTAATATTTTATATTTGGAATGTTATTATAAAATATTCAAAATTTCATATTTGTCATGATTTGCCACACCGTGCTGTCAGATGTTTAAATGAGAGAAACTTGTGGAAATAGCCTACAGATTTGCTTTCTGATTTTTTCTGTTGCATATCATTTCATATATCTAGTTGTCAAGTTCTTGCATTTATGAACATTAATGGTGTTCATCTCTATTCTCTCTATTTCTAAAAGAACAGAAGCTGGTGGCACTTAATGATGGTTGTGATGACACAGTGCTGCTGACCTTTAGGACGGGGAGCAGATGCTTCCTCCCTTTTGTGAAAAAGGTCACAAACGCTTTGATGTGAACGCCACTGCCAAGGTGATTAAAAATGAAATAGGACCTGCTTCACACATACCTGTATAAAACAGCAGTATCTATCTATCGTTCTATCATTCTATCTAGCTAGCTAGCAATTTGCATCTAATCCCAGGCAATACAAGATTTGTCCACCTTTGAGCTGATGAAGACACCCATCAGCAGAGAATGAGTTTTGTTTCTGGCATGTGCCACTGTGAATAATCTCCCAAGGCCTAAACATTACAAAGTCTCATTCAAGAATCTGCCTTAACCTCAAACACAAAAGATTACAGCTGCATTAATGCTTCTTTAAGCCTCAGGCCGGAATTGATTTATGTAGGACGCTGTGTGCCGTCAACTGGTTAACAGATCTCCAGGACAGCGTCGGCTCATCAGAAGATTTTACCAACTGGCTGTGCACAGGCGTAATGGGAGAGGAAGAGATTGAGTGCTCTGTTGATCAGGGATCGGCCTTGTTTCACACACTTCCTGTTTTATTGATTACAATGATTTGTGTGGTTCAAACTGGACATTAAAATTTTTCATTGTGTCTTTATTCAGTTACTGAATTGTTACCCAGGACATTCTTACATAAGTACACTCTCTGATGTTTCACGCTACATAAGCAGCATGTATCCAGTGTGTATTTATTTCTGGGGCTATATTATAAAGTTACAGTATTCACAGTTCCCACATAAGCAGCATTTATAACAAAAGCACAGTAGAAGCGCAGCTGAAACTTTGACACTAAGTTTATTTATGTTGCGGATAGCATGCTGATATGTTTGTAAATCACTATAAAATTAATTATCATTACAATCTTTCGCAATATACAGTAAGTTTTTATGAAGCAACATAAAATAATAGTGCAAAATGCTTGTGTGTTTTTTAAAATATATTTAGTGGCTTACACATGCGGTGACAGACGCACACAGAGCACGTTTTATTCAGTAAATTTGACTGATTCCTTGTAATTCTATGTAAGATCTTTGGGACAATTTGAGATTTGAGTTCCATCCCATGTAGATTTAATTATCATTTTGGATGTAAATGTGGTCTGCCTCCTCATGTAAATTAGATTTTGCAAAAATTAAGTTCTCAGTGGCCAAACCCTGATAACATTTTATAATTTATGGATGTTATTAAAAGAAATAGTCAATGTAGTAGGCTAACCCAGAAATCACTTTAGTTTGTGTTAAAATGTCATAGTTATGCTGCTGCTTGACTTATGTGCTGCTCATGTTCACAGTGTGAAACAGACTTTGTAGTGAATTGACTTGAAAATAGCCTGAAGGATATCATTTTAATATCCTCCTCTTCTGTAGTTATGCAAGGCTTTGTTTATAATACATGTAACATTTAAAGGAATGTTTCAGGTTCAATACGTTAAACTCAGTCAAAAGCATTTGTAGTGTAATATTGATAACTACAGAAAGCAATGTTGACACTCTTAATTTAAAAAACAAGCAGAAAATTGTAATACAGTAGACGTAAACAGGCCAGACAGTGGACATTAAAATAAATGACATTATGAGACCAGATGCATTACAACATGACACCTAGTAGTTCACCTCGCAAACTTAACAGCTCAAATAATGCCCTTTTTTAAGAATTAAAGTAATTGCTTTAACAGAAATACGAGCCTCACATTTCTGCCTTGAAACTCTGTTTACTATTAAAAATGCTTTACTGTATCAACAATGTTTTCTTTTCTTTTTTCTTATTTATTTTTAAGTTGTTGGCTTGTCACTTATGGCAATTCAACTAAATAAATATAATAATAATAATATATTTAAAAAAATAAAAAAATATTACTTGTAATAAAATAACTGTTAACTGAAATAAAACATAAAAAAACCTTAAACAAGCTAGATGCTGAGGAATGATTTCTCATTTTCATTTTCAGTTTAACCTGATGCACTAAAATAACTAAAACTGAAAAAAAAAAAACATTTTAATAAAAAAAAGCTAATAAAAATGACAAAAACACACAACAAAATTACTAAAACTTTAACTAAAATTAAAATGGAAAATATAAAAATAAAACCTAATTCAAAATATTTATAAAATAAATATTAGCATCTCAATTATACTAAAATAACACTGACTTGTATTGAACTCAGAACATTTTCTCTAAAATTCCAGCAGAACTCCACAATGAAAGAAGTAAAGGCAGTGTCTTCACTGCAATAACAGGAGCCCTTACCACTTTGATTCTATCTAAATGAGATGTCCTTTCATGTTGGGAGTACATCATCTCTGGTGGTCAAAACAACCCAATTAAGCCTTTGATTAAAACTAGTATGGACACTAAAGAGAAATTGTTTTTTTTTTACGAAAGAAAAACCTTCAGCGTATCTCTGCATTTTTCTCTCACGGAAACCCTAATGAGCAGAGCTTGCCTTGCATACCCATGAGCACTAATTGGCTGAAGAACTGAAAGAAACACCTGTTGGTCATGGAGGTCATGGCCATCAGAGGCCAAACTCACCGTACACTCACTCAAACAGACACAAACTCCACAGGAGGTCTCATGTGCTTCTGGACTTTTGCCCTTTTCAGGGTAGGTTCTGCAGTGAAGGTAATCACTAAATAAAGGTGTTACCTGACTTCATAACTTTATATATATAGCATTGTTGTCAGAGGGCCTCATATGCTTTGATCTAATCCGAACGTACTTTATAATTCCCTCTTTCTAAAGAACTTGACAAACAATGTGTGAGTCTGCTGGCAGATCAATTTGAATTTCAAGCGCAAAACTGTATTCAGATTCAATCTCAGACATCTCTGAGATCACGTTTCAGAAAACTTTAAAGTCTTGCCAATGAAGCATCCTTATTGGATGTCTTTACTGAGGAGCCAGCACTACTGCGGTCTGTGTTACGCTTTGATGTTTTTGCCGCATGGGGTATGTAGAACAGGGTGGAAATGAAAGCCCTGTGCATCACTGAATTCGCCCCTCAGTCTTCGGTTTTAATCCCAATTGCTTCCAAACAATATAGTATCTGCTGGAGTTAAAAGAGAAAAGGAATTTTCCCAGCATGGAAAGCCACTGCAAAAAAAAGTGTAATTTTGCAGCTTATTATGTTTTTCCGCCCCTTTAGTTTTAAATTATTTCATTTTAATTTATTAATTTATTTTGTTAATTATAACTGTAGCATGTTTTAGTGGGGCTGCATGCATATCATATTTAAAAATATATTTAGAAAAGCATAAACACATTTGACTATCCCATATGTCTTTGAATTTTCTTTAACCAAGGGATTAATATATATGCAGTTAGGGCCTAAAACTAACATTTTGCTATGCCTACCAATGGTCAGTGATTTGATAAATTTACCAGCCTTAAATATGTTTGAAACTGTATGTGCATTATTTCATTAAAAATCAGGCAGAATTATTTAATCAATTATAAATTTATTTAATCAATTATAAAAAAAAAAATTAACAAACCAATAAAGAAATATCACTAAAATGTTACTGGGCTGTAAAGCATTTCATAATAATCATTTTAATTTAGATAATTCTAATAATATTGATTAGTATTGTTATTATCATTTTATATAGCAACAGTATAATTGCGATACTAATATTTTTTATTTGCTTTCAAACATTAAACTTTAAAGCTTTTATTTTGACAGAAAACTGTTATCATGATCTGCTCATGTGAAAAGATCACAGCACTTGTAAGTGCATTAGATTAAATGTTTATATAATTGCAAGGCAGTATTTGTGATTCGATAATCATGCTAAACCATATTGCATTCTTAGGCATTGTTAGAATTGTTCGAATAAAAAAGTCACCTTCCAACTGGTGAGTTTCATATACTCACTAACCTTAATTTTTATTGGTATTTGGTGCCTAGTGAGGCTTAGTTCTAGGCTCTGTATGTGGTTAATTGTGATTTAATATTATAAAATCCATTAAAATGTTTAATTATTTGAGAATTGGCAGAGGAACTTTGTAAAGGTGGTTCTTTTCAGATGCTGGGTCACATCTGAAGATGTTATGTGATTACCTGCCAGGTGTTTGCGGCGTCTGCACACTTTTAATTGGGTGTCTGAGGGCATCGTTTCTCATTGTGTTGCAGTTGTAATGTTATTGGACTGACATGTTTCCATGATCTGGTCAAGATCCAACAGACTGCTGCAAGAAATTCAGAAAAACAGGCTTTCATAATTTTCCCCTGCTAATGGCTAATTCCGGAGAGAAGAATTTGCATCTTTCTGCTTTGTGTTTCCCTCAACAGAGAGTGAGTGGGGTGTGCTGGCGAAGAACAGACGGATTCCAACCCTAGAGAACCTTTTCCACTGCGGTGAATTTAGAACGCTTTGAATTATTGGATATAATAAAAAAATAAAGCAAATTCATTATCACTTCTTAGATTACCATCACAAAAACAGTTGTAAACAATGCTTTTTGGGGAAAAAACTGTTAGATGTACATCTTGTCTAACTTCTTGAACTTTAAAATGTAAATGAAAAAATCTGGAAAAAATTCTAATAGCATACATTTTTCCTGTTTCTCACAAAAATAATATATACCTTATCAGATCCATACTCGAGATTTTTCATGCACTGACAACCAGATATTGAACATTTTTAACTTTAAAGTTGCTTTCAGAATTCAGTTGTTGTAGTTTTTCTTTTTCCTGCCAGTCTCTACCAGGGCTCTGAACCGGTTCAAGGAATGAAAACGAAAAAAGGAAACTAACGAAATTTTGACAGGAACAGAACCAGAAACAAAATCAAATTTTATAGTTCCGAACAGAATCGAAAATTTGAAATGTCCATTAACCGGTTAATAACTTTATTTTATTGTTCCATTTAATATTTGAAATTTGCGGTCAACCAATCACGAATTCCAGTATTACGGCCTATGCAGATGTGACAATGAGGCATCCAGTGAGTGAAATGCTCGCTAAAGTGTGAACTCATAGGTAAGTCGCAATGGCAATGCACCAGCGTTGTTTATCTGAGGACAGCGTAAGATGGATTCAACAGATCACACACACCTGTAACGCTTCTGTCAATGGAGAAAACAAAATAAAACTATAGGCTTACATAAAAAGGAATATATAGGCCTATACACGAAATATATTTCACTTAAATCATTGACAGATTAACAAAACGAAAGAAAAAAATGCGCTGAGTTTCGGTTTATTGTGACACGATCCAAAGTTCACAGAAAGTGCATTATTTTGCAAAAGCATTACAGTTTTATTTATTTTACAGTTATATTTATTTTGCAAAAGCTTGACAGGTTTGAATGTGTTGCTTCTATCTGTATACCAGCGTTGGTATGGCTATCGTGCCGGCGCCTCATGCACACACAGACAACATATTTTTGCGATGTTGCAGCCTGTTCATTATCAAAATAAAATACAGTTAAAGAAACATATAAGTAAAACTGCTCCGTTGTACAGTCTGTTGCATTCAGCGTGACCAGCGCCTCACTGTGCTGATATTCGAAGGATGATGTTCGACGCGAGTGAAGTAGCCTACAGTACAAGCCTATTTCATAATAAATAATATTTTAGCATCCAGATATGTCGCGAATATGAAAACATTTGGATTCGTGCCGAATGAGAGAGGTAGGCATCAGTTTCACCTTAAATTAATTTGTTTTTGGCTTGACGTATATATAGCCTAAACGCTTTAAAATCGCCTTAACTTTAGAGCATTTGTTGTGGAGAGAAGGGAACGTCTCAGTTACGTACGTAACCCTCGTTCCCTGATGGAGGGAACGGAGACGTTATGTCGTGACGACATAGGGGATTTACTTGGAAGCCCCAATCATCTCTGACTTTAAGAGAAAACGCCAATGAATTCTGGCTAGTGGATTTTGCATACCTGAGCCACTCCGTGCCCTCACGGGTATAAATAGGCGGCAGGTGCATCCACTCATTAGGTTTTACGCTGAGGAGCCGTGAACGAGTCCCTGGCAACCAGCGATGGTTCAAGATTGTGGCATGGGGACATAACGTCTCTGTTCCCTCCATCAGGGAACGAGGGTTACGTACGTAACCGAGACGTTCCCTATCTGTCGGTCACTACGAGTTATGTCGTGACGACATAGGGGTCCTATGAAAAGCGCCACAAGCTGAACCCCGTCACAACCATATAGCATAGCAAATGTTGGCAAGCAACCGCGTGTCAGACAAATGCTATGCAAAGGTCGTAACCTTCCCACCGCACCAGCGCAAATTCGCTGACCTTGGTACCACGCAGGAACCACAGGTGAGTACATCGCTGTTGGAGATAGCCAAGCCGCTGTTCCTTTCCCCACAGAATTTCTCAACAGAAGGAATTTCGACCTTCAATGAAAGATTTGCTTCAAGTCTTTCCTCTTTGTTGTTACAGCTTGGCAGTAACGACGGGGAAACGAGCCTTCCAGAGAAGGGTGCTACGGAGGCCACATCCTGCCCGAAGGGAGGTAACCCGGAGGAAAAGGAAATTGCTCTTTCTTTGACAATGTGGGTACCGCTGGCCCTTGAGCCAGCGGCGGAACAGAAACAGAAGATTCCCCACCCGGCCCTCCTCCGGGGGAAGAAGTGGCGCTGTCCTCGCCATCTCCCAAGAAAGAGCAGCTTCCCACATCTCCGGGTTACCTGTGTCAGGGCCGCTTTTTCGCCTTCCTGGACACAGGGGGCGCTGTGCTCCTGCGAGAGGCTCAATGCGCCGGCCTAGGTGTTACCTCTGCACGTTTCGGAACGATACTAATACACAGGAACAGAAACGTTAAAATATCGATTCTGCTCGGAGTGAACCGATTGAATTTTTTTTTTCGTTTTCAAGCCCTGGTCTCTGCCTTTCCCAGAATGCCTTGCAATTCCCAAAAGATCTGAATATGGAAACTTGTGATTTGTTTCTGGTATGTTTGCCCGCTGAGGGCAAACAAAGGATATCTGAATAAGCGGCAATGCAAGGCTTGCCCCAACCAACCAGTTTAATTGGAACTAAGTAACAAAGCTACCTTTGCCGAAGGTGAATGCTGAATCTTAATTAAATCTCCTGGCCGCAGCTGGGCTTTCATTTATCATAATATAAGGAGATCACATCCACTGGACAAGGCTATTGCCTATGAAATCATAATGTAATGCATAACAGCGTGTGCATTTTACATATGAAATTGTTTATATATTTGTTTTCATCACTGAATGTAATTTAAAGAATTCAATTCAGCAGGCACAATGTGTTCAGGGAAGAGAAAGGTGAGAGATTTGCTCTGTAGAGGTCAAAACCGAATATGTTTTTGCAAGCTCTAAATTAAATGCTCAGCTGCATATCTTAAGCTAATGACATGGCTCTCTTGAATATCTAATTCTGATTGGTCAGTTGCTTCATTGAGTAGTCATATAGTTTTGAATAATTGCCGCACAATTTTTTCCAAAAGAATGTATGTGTATGAAAGATATCTGCAATATAAAATATTACATTAATATGTGTTAGTGAATGTCTACACATAAATACATATAAATGTTATATTTAAATGCAAAATGCAATATAAATATAAATAAATACAATATATATATATATATATATATATATATGTATATAAACACATTTACATATGTGTTGTTTATGTATGTTTCGACTTATTTTTTACTTGTATGTGGGCAAATACTTTTTCTTATTAAATATAATATTATTATGGATGTCAATTTAACTATTAAATTCAATAAATTCAATGAGATTAACCATAAAAAAGTTTAAAACTGATAAATTGATGCATTTAATCATGCCAAACATTCTTGTATTGTAAAAAGGAATTGTCCTACTATCGAACAAAAAATAACAAGCTTGCTGTACATTATTCCTTCACATACCCTTTTGAATTAGCAGGCTTTAAAAAAAATAAGAGCCAGCAGATACTGTAATCTTGTTGATTGCATATTGTTTCCTATGAAATATATCTTGAGGGACAGATAAAATAACTATTTGGGCCATTAATTATCAGTATTGTTTAGTGATTTGAATCATTTCATTAGTCTTAACAACACACTCAAGACAGCACAAGATACCTCTCAACCCTATTCCAAAGGCATCATGGTTTCTTAGCTAAATTATGTGGGCCCTCAGCACACGCATCTGTATTCTGTCTGCCGTGCTGCCCTTGTGATTGTATTTCACTTGCTGCAGGTAGAACTGCATCTCCAAGTCCCTTGACAAGAGCACAGACAAGCATCAATGATTCGTACCGAGCCCCCGTGGAATACAAGGAGACTATTTCTCTAAATCTCTTTTTGGTTCATTTGGAGAGTTTGCTGCACTCGTCTGTAGAGGTCTTCATGCAACTCTGTAGTGCGATGATCCCCATTAAGAGAAACAGCCCAGGAGGCACTCAGGGATAAGAGGGTGCTTCAGAATTTGATGCTACTTCTCTTAGGTAAGTGACCACACTGTCGAGACTCAGAATTTAAATGAGACTGAAGTCTTGATAGCACAGCTAAATTTAGCCTCAGCCAGACACAACATATCCGAATGCAGACAGTCAAGTTGTTTGATAAGGTTTACTGTGTGTTTAGTGCAAATGTATGTCAAGGCTTTAATGTATCACACTGTCTAAAGACAAGGTCCATCCCCTCTTTTAGGACAGCGATCGTTAGCTGGCGTCCTCGGTGCATTATGTACCATCACATCAACTGAGCTGCAAGGTTCCACGATAAAAATGTTTATACAGCTTAATTAATTCTGATGGCAGACATATATACAATCTGCATTCACTATATGGCCAAAAAGTATGGACTCTCCCTTCTATGTAATATGTTTGGGTTTGGTTTTTTCAGCCATACACAAACATGTTTTGGATAAACTGGAGAGGCTCACTGATGGTGTAAATAGGAAATCTCCACAGCCAAGTTCCCACATCTAGTGGAAAACCTTCCAGGAAGAATAAAACCTGTTGTAGCAGCAAAAGGAGTGCAAGTTCTCTGTTAACAAACATGATTTTGGCCATGTAGTGTGTGTAGGACTATGTCTCTCAGTACAAATTGTTTTAATTTGATGAGGTTTTACTAATTGCTGATTTTATAATATACAGTATCATACATTTTCTAGCATTAACAACTGATAACCTAATGCTAAAAAGCAGTAACTTAATGTTTAATAGTGCTTAATGTATATGAATCTATTTGTTTTGACTAATGTTAAAGTTACAAATTACAGAATGTGTTAAAATCATGTGTTCAATTAACCTAATTTCACTGCAATTTCACATCAGCTTTAGCTTTTTTAGCTTTCATATCAACATTAAGGTATTTGTCATATACACACACACACACACACACACACACACACACACTCACATACACACACACAAAACACTATTAACATTGACAATAAAAATAAATGTTTCTTGAGCACCAAATCAGCATATTATGTGACACTAAATACTGAAAATTCAGCATTGCTATCACAGGAATACATTTCATTGTAATGTATAAATAGAAACTAGTTATTTTAAATTGTAAAAAATATTTCACAGTATTACAGTTTTTACTGTATTTTGTAAATGTAAGAAGCTTCTTTCAAAAACATTAAAAATGTAATTTTATATATATGTTTCATCTTATTTTATGATTTTTTTTGGGTCTGATTTTGCAAGTTCCAAAGGTACAGTCATACTTTAAGTCTACTTCTGGTTTCTCAGGCTCCTGTGCATTATGTATAAAATGCTCTGAGTGCTAGGCCTTATAATGTCTGTATTCTCCGTAGGCATGACGAACCTGTGGAGCAGCTGATTTTATTGGACTGTGAATATGAGGACAGTCTCACAATGGAAGAGGGATATGGGTTAATCTAAGCTCTGAGCTGGCAGTCACCTGCCATTTACTCTGGCAAGACACTTTCATCCATTTCTCGCCATTTGCAACAAATCAATTTCAGTCATCAGAGCAGAACTTTCTGCAGCAGTGGTCAGTACCCCATTACTCCACTGCGCTTAGGCCACAGAAAGACATAGTACAATCTTCTACTTGAAATGGAGCTATTGTTCAGATGGAATATAGGGTATGGATGTCTTAAACCATAACAGATGTGTTCAGCCGTTAGTGCGCAGTTGCATAATATGCATTGAGGTATTTTTAAGGATGGTGTGGTTTAAAATCATATCATGCTGGGTTAGTATTTATTGTGGATGTTTGTTTGGTAAATCATCCACAGGATCTCCTCCTCCTGCTGACCATCTGAATGGGCTTTGAGAAACATCGCCATTCCAGTATCAAGGCTACGTGTCTAAAAATGAATGGGCAACTCATCCTGCCTCCACAAGGTGTGTTATGATATATCAGCATTTCGGAGTTATCAACTTAGGGCTGGCCCCTACGTCTTGTTTATCGATTCTCCGGCTGCTGAATTAAGTGCTCCATAAATCTAAGAGCCTCTCCACTGCAGATTCATCTGAGAGGGATCTAGAGAAAAAAGCCAGGGTATGTGCTGTTATAACTCACCTTAAAAATCCTTCTTTGTGGATATTCTATATAGTTATTTTCTAATTATAAAAGTAGAAACCCCAGGAGACAAAAGAAATGTGTCTTTAATGATAGGTCATGGCCAACAGCTTCAAAAAATGATATATATTTATAAAATGATATAAACTTTTTTTTAAAATTCAATTTCAATTATTTTTTTAAATTAAAAATACATTTTAAGTAAACATCCACCATATTTTCTTGTTTCGTTTTTTTCATTTAAAAACTGATGTGCAGCTCAGATGAATGAGGCCTACAACCAATCAGTTCCAAAAAGAAATATAAAGCCTGTGCTAATTGAAAGAAAACAAGCTGACAAAGAAGACTGGATCCAATGATTTAATCCTGAATCCAATTTGTGATAATATACAGGTAGCATAATGAGAGATTTACAAGCAATTTTCAAAAGGGCTGGTCGTTTTTGACCAGAAACACCAAATTAAAGAATTTTCAGCACAGCGCAAGCATTAATTAATAAAAACTAAATAATCTGAGCCTGGTTTAATTATTTATACAATGTGGCATGATCGTCTGTCCAGACATCAGTGTTATGGGGTCATTTCGGAATCTTCTGCAGCTATTAAAAATTTGTAAACATAAATCAATCTAAAGTCGCTGCAATACCTGGTTACAGACAGTAAGAGGATGAGGATGTGTCTCGCTCAAGGGCTTGACAATGTTAACCCTGCGGGCATCTGAATGGACAATGGCCTACCAGGTTACTAGCCCATGGCGTCCATTCTTTAGCAGTGTGGCACTTCCAACGCTGTTTAAAATTTTATGCCTGATTAGGGGCTAGAATATGTCATTTTATTTCACGGTTAGATGTGATTTCTCGTGAAGTCCTCACTCTGGCAGCTGCCAGATAAAAAGAGCGAGTAATTTGCCAAATAACACATTTGAAATGTGAATTGTATGGAAACCCACATCAATACAGCAGTATATGAGGGTGCGCTCAATGTGAATGCAGCAATGCAAACAGCAAACTTAACCAAACGAAGGCTGCATTCAAAGATAACAGTGGACAGTAGCTCTGTTTATTTTCAGCTGTCCAGTCAGGATGAGGGCAGTTAATCTGTTCTGCCAAAAATCAATAAACTCAGAGTTCAGCTCAAATGAGCCTTCCCCCGAACGTGGCTCTGAAAAACAGCCACTATGATGCCAGAGTACAGCAAATGTAAGTTGGGAGTTACATTATATATGTAATTTCTTTCTTTTTTTTTTTTTTTTTTGGAACTTTCAAACCATTTCCCTGGATGTTTGCCCTGGACCCTGACCAGATTCCCATATGCAATTATGAGATACTCATTCATAGTGCTGAGGACTATGGAAAATGTAAGTTTAATTATCTTATGGACTTAAAACATTCTAAAAAAGCTTGAATTCTTAATAATTGTTGATTCATTTTTTTCTTTCATGTCAGGATGATTTTTGATGTCAAAAAGAGCCAATTTAAATTTAGTTTTTTTTTGTTTGTTTTTTTCAATGAATACAGTTTACAATTACTCTCAGAACAACTGCAAACTGTCAAGCGTTTCATGAGAGAGTGTCATGTCATTAATATATGTTTTTCAAATGGAGCAAATCAAATCCAGCACATTTATTTCAATTTCAGAGCAGCTATAGAGCTAATCTGTATTTGTCTGGTATATGTGTTCAGCAAATATTCAGTAGGTGGGTACTTTCTGTACTGACTCACCTACTCACTGCAGAGTAGCATTATGTTCCATAAATTATTACTCTTCAGGGCTTTCAATGTTCGACATTGTTCCTTTTCCCCAAATTCTGCAGTTTAATTAATCTTCTCACAAAGACGGATTTGAAGTTGAGTCTGTTCCATCCCTGGTTCTTTAAATCGTTAAATTCATAATATCTATTCATACAAAGATTATTCAAATTCAGAAATTGTCATACATTCACTCTGCATTGTATTGCCAGCCAAGGAACATATGTTTGCAGCAGGCTGGCAGAAAGCAAAAGAAGAGGTTTCAGAAATTGTCTCCTTTACAGATTAAATTATGCAAATGAATGGGCTTTTCATGTTCAATTTGGTAATGTAATATAAAACTTCAAAGGATCTGATTACACTTTTCACAGCAAAACACCTGTGACTGCTGCTAATTCCAAAATGGATGTTCATTCACATCAAAGGCATCTCATTATCCATGCATATCAATGCCTTCAAAAGCTCAATTTATTGTACTTAGTCAATTAAATTGAGTTGTGCATTCATGGCTTTGGCAAAAAGAAAAGTATCAGCTATTCTCAGCGGAGGTTTTTGATTCAAAAAGGTCTTTAAACAGTGTGTCTAGAGATGACCGAGTCCTTTTAAATTGATGAGCAAATTTATGATGTTATCCTAAGCATGTAATGCTTTTTAGTGCTTAGCAAATGCCAATTGGCACGTGTTCCTCCGTTCTCAGTTTCATTCGCAGCCCTCACATATTATTTAATTTGTTCTATATATTGTATATTCCTGCAAATAAAAATAATCTTTTATATAATTATGGCTGTGACCTCGACTGTTTCAGACTCATTTAAATTCGTCACGTCATCCTAATGCAGGATCTGTGTTGTGGCATTTTAATAAAAGACATGCTTGTACAGCATGACATTAAAACCGCACTGACATTTTGGATATTAATGCTGTGCATGCTGTTTTGCATCATAACATACAACTCAAATGTTTCACTCTGATTCCATAACAAAATCTAACAGCTGTTCCGCAGGGAGTCACTGTATTTACAAACCAGTGGTTTGGACTCAGTCTTCAATGTACACTAACGCTGAACGCTGTTTTTTGTACCACAAATGTCTGATTAATCAGCCTCATATGTTCCTCAATTTACTCCTCAGTGCTCTGCTGGTGTGCAGTGTATGAAATGAGCATGTAATACAAAAAAAAAATCACCTATTTTTATTGCATTCAATTTGGCCTGTTGTTCATATTTGTCCAGTTGTTGGCCTCTGGAGCTGGGCTTTATTTTCACCATACTGAAACAATAGAGCTTTTCTAATCTAAAAATGAGTCAATCTCGTGGTGAAACTGGTCCAGTTTTCTATTATGATCCATGCGAACCGGTGAACCATCATAACTGAAATTGAACAAGACCCGTTCTGAGGCCTTCATGCCAAATTCATTAGCTGCCAGGAGGCTGAGTGGATTGACTGAACATAAGCAGAACCTTGCGGGACTATTAGGCCATGGATTGGAATGATCAGTATGTGATGAGCAATTGGAAGGGGGTTAGGATTGGGCTGCAGGGAGCCGCTGGGTTCATTACACCAGTTCATTTTCTGTTGTGCGCTCATGTCAGCTCTTCCCCCAGAAGTCCACTCTGCTGTCCGCCCCGTTCCAGCTCCAGCCTCTCTAATCATTTTGCAGGCCGGAACGGGCCTTTCCACTACCTCGCATTGGGCACCTTATCTGACAGCTCTGACTACGTGCGGTTCAGGCCAGGCACTCCGAGAGTAGCTGACCATGCCGGCCGATATCAGTCTGAATCATTGGTAAAATGGCCTGGTTACTGGTTAGGGAATGAGCAGTTTGGAGAGAGATTGGTTCTCAGATGTGATCTTATGAATGATTTTCAGCTATGATCTTTTGGCCTTTGTGGATTGAGTTCAACTCAGGGCAGCACATAATCAATCACCTGTGAATCTGTGCCCTTTGAGAAGAAGCAAGGGTTGCTTAAGTCTGTTGTCAGGGATTACACACTCAATGAACACAAATAGTTACAATCTAGTCCTGTTTTCCTGGGTGTCGGTGTCAGTTCTCTGTGCCCAACTGGAGAAACTGACTATATTTAAGGCTGAAGTGTGTCGGATGGATAGATGGATGGATGGATAGATAGATAGATAGATAGATAGATAGATAGATAGATAGATAGATAGATAGATAGATAGATAGATAGATAGATAGATAGATAGATAGATAGATTTATTGTTGCTGGGTGTGTAATCTATTTCCATAGAAATAAGACTCTGCTTCTTCATTGGCCTGTTATTTGTTTTTCATGTTATGAGCTCTGGGTCTCTGTACTCGTATGATTTATTCTCTTCTGTCCCCAGAGGAAATGTGAAAAGGGCATTGAATGTCATCAGAGAGTTCCGGATCCCTTGTGATTGACAGATACCCTTGCTCAGACGGCCATCGTATGAAATATGAATGCAATTGTGTACATTATGCTTGAAACACACGTGTAATTTTTTTTCACTCTTCATTTATTCTTCATATTTCATTACTTCATATTCAGTGTTTGGCTAACTAAAAGTAGGGCGCTTCTACCTTAACTCATTTTTTTTTTTTTTTTTTGTAGTGTGACAGTAGCTCAGCTGTTTTCAATATAGTGTAGCTTTTCCAGCAACTTTTTCTGGTGTGTTGTAGTGTACCTTTATTGTTTAATGCCACATTGCTAAGAATAACTAAGGCAATTATCAAACTCACTCTCCAAGAAAGTCTTCTCTTCCTTTCATGTGTCGCATTTGGAAGTATGATTCATTTTAGTGGATCAGTTTGTTATAAATGAACCAGTTTGAAAACAATTTGGTAACACTTTTCAATAAAGTGTTACAACCAACAACATGTTTATTAGATCCTGTACCCACTAAATTACAGAAAGCGTTGTTACCTGTAGCAGAAGAACCGCTTCTCAATATTATTAACCTTCCCATATTTTGTACCAAATGAACAATGCACTGATTAAAGAATTAAATATAATTTGGTAGTTATATATTCAAAATTATATTGCTCACTGAAACTGTTTCTGTGACTACTTTATTGGCTAACTTCTTTTTTGCACTTCAACTACATTAAGTTACAAGTAATTTGTAACTACAGTTTTCAAGTAACTGTTTATAGTACATGTTGCCATTTTCTCTTTGCTCATTCTCCTTTTCCCAACTTATTTCTCAACTCTTTCTCTCTTTGTCTCTCTGTTGTTCTCTGTCTTCATGGATACAGTTGCTAAATCTAGATGTTTTTTCGGGTGAGCTTGTAAACTCTGAAGCACTTGTTCTGGTTTGCAAACCCAATGTGAAAAATGTTCCCTGGCTTGGCTTCTTCATGTTGAAGGCCACAGGTAATTGAAAGAATAATTTATTAATATATTTTGATACAAATCAAAACTAACGACCTACCCTCTCAGGAAATTACAGCAGTGGGATGTGGGTGTACATTAAAGGTCTCGGGCGCACTGCTGAGTGGCATTACTCAAATGGCAGCAGGTCTGGTGCAGGCTAGCAAGGGCTGTTAATAAAGGCTTGCTGACATGCTTTCCATCACTCCTAATAGAGATATTGTCATAGGCTGCCATTTCCCAGCCCAGCAGCCCCCTGAGTGAATGGATGAGGCTCGGCCAATGCCACTATCTATCCTCATCCCGGGTCATGACGCGAACGCTGCGCTGAATATCCACTACAATGCTTCAGCTCCAACCCCTCGTGTATCACAGCACAGATCAGACACTAGAAACCGAACTGAGATGATCTGATGCACTATTGCACTTTCCAAGGGAGCTACATTAGCGCCTCCGACAGATATGAAGCTGGTATTTTTATTCAGATTTCTGGTCATTAACGGTTTCATTTTCTACATTTTCTACCACAGAAATCCGTCCCAATATGACTCCACAGCGAGACCTTGGTGCCGTGTCCTGTGAATCCTGCCCGGAATTGCTGTTTTATTGAGGCAATATTCTCTCTAAATAATAATCAGACTTTTATTGCATCGTTCATGCTCGGAGCTGGGGGAGTTTCTTGCTCCATTGCTTTATTGTGCCCCAGTTGCTCTTTTCAACTCTGTTCTCTAGTCTGAGGAAAATCCGAAAGAGAAAAGCATACAGTATGTATGAGCCTGTATTTATCATTATTTACCATTTGATCAGTTGAAGCAACGTGACATTTTCCCAGCACTTCTCTCCTTTGTATTTCATGATAATAATTTTGAGATTTCATTAAATTTACAATTCTCTATCAAAAGTTGTTGTTCCCTGAAGACACATTCCCAAAATGGCATATAGGGGTCAAATTGGCCATTTCAAAAGTTTTTGGATGTAGACATGCAAAACAATTTGAATTTCTGATAATGAATCAGTGCCAGGTGCCTAAATTCTGCTTACTTTCGTATTCTAATTATTATAAGATTGAAATTGCAATATTTAACCTAAATAATTATGGAAAGATATGGTTGGTGTAAGATTTTTATTTGCTTACCTATTTGTTCCAAATGCAGTTTGCAATCCAATTGCGAAATATAAGCTGGGGGAGTTTCTTGCACCATTGCTTTATTGTGCCCCAGTTGCTTTTCAGCTCCGTTCTACATTCTGAAGAAAATATGAAAGAACAAAGCATTTATTTGAGTCTGTATTTATCATTATTTACCATTTGTTCAATTGAGGCAACATGCCACTATACCTACACTTCCATCCTTTGTGTTTCATGATAAGAATTTAGAGCTCCACTTTGATCAAATTTACAAAAATTCACTACCAAAAGCTGTTGTTTGCTGAAGTCATCATTCCACAAGGGGCCTACAGGAGTGAAATTGGCCACTTCAAAAGTTGTTAGATGTAGACATGCAAAACAATTAGCATTTCTCTGAAAATGAATCAGTGCCAGTTGCATAAATTCTGCTTACTTTCAAATTCTAATTATTATTGTGTAAGATTGAAATTGCAAAATGTATTTTTAGTAACCCGTGTAATTATATAAAGATTTTTATTTGTTTGTCTGTTTGTTCCTATCGCATTTCGCAATCCATTTGCGAAATATAAGCTGGGGGAGTTTCTTGCACCATTGCTTTATTGTGCCCCAGTTGCTCTTTTCAACTCTGTTCTCTAGTCTGAAGAAAATACGAAATAACAAATCATTTATTCGAGCCCGTATTTACCATTATTTACCATTTGATCAGTTGAAGCAACATGACATTGTCCCCACACTCCCCTCCTTTGTGTTTCAACAGCCTAGCAGTAAAATCACTAATAATGAGGTGTACACTAAAAAGTTACAATGCGGTGAACACACTAACCGAACACTGTTGTGAAAGTCAACGCTTTGAAATATGGCTTCTATTCTGGGATGCTGCTAAACAATATAAAAACTCCATCTCCGTTTGGAAGCGGTTTACTGACACTCTCGCCTGGCTCAGTGTGACATCTGACGGAATAATGAGTTGCCGTATTTCTTGGGAGGTCCAGCGGGGTTCAAGGGCACATGCGATGGTCAGCCACGACTGAGACCGTGTCTCTGGCAGAGCCTGTTCCGTCTCATTATCTGAAATGACAAGAACCAGCTGTAAGAAATGCGAGCAGATGACTAGCGATTAATGATGATCTTTCTCTTCATTTCGTGGACTTCTATGGAAAGGTCAAGGTTGCTACTTCCTGTCCTTTGCTTATGAAGGCGTGGGCTATGAATACAGAGTGACAAAATATCCTTGTTGAAGAGGACAGAGAAATTCTCCTGCCTTGCTTGAACACATACACGTACTTAGAGCAGCTACAAGGAGACAAGTTTTGTGACAAGTTCCACAATTGATTTATACATCTTCATTTCGCAAAGCCCCCATTTTAGGTTATCTAGGAAGCAGTGCCATTTATATTCACTTTCTCTGTCACAAGGTGCTTTATTACTGTTCTTATTTGCATAAATTTATACCATATTTACTCAAACATTTCCAACGTAGCTAACAAATGGTGGCGGGCTTGCAAGGTTGCCGTTCTGCTGCTTTTTGTCCTCTATAGCCATTTAGCAATTCCGCTGCTGTTTGCTGAACTGTCACGGTAAACTTTCTACTGTCCCCTGCTTTTTGTCTTTCTCTCCGATGTCCTCTGTGTTCAGGACATGCATATTCAAATAAAACCAAGACTGATTTGTTAATTAAGATTCAGTCAGAATGAATTTGTGCTGCTGGGACAAGAGAGACAGCCGTGCTTACCAATGTTAGCTTGATTGTCTAACAAGAATTTGGAGCTCCATGTTCTTCACATTTACAAAAATTTGCTATCAAAAGCTGTTGCTTCCTGAAGACACAATCCTTAAAGGGCCTATAGGGGCAACATTGGCTGCTTCAAAATTTGTTAATGAAGACATGCAAAACAATAAACATTTTCTGATAATGTATCAGTCCCAGTTGCATAAATTATGCTTATATATTCTAATTGTGATTGTAAACTTTAAATTGCAAAATGTATTTTTAGTAACCCATAAAGACATGATTAATGTAAGATTTCTTTTTTTATTTTGCCTGTTTGTTCCAATCATAATTGTATGGAAGTTTCCTGCTATTTTTTATTATTTATTTGTATTAATTATTTTCCTGCAAAAACTACAATCAATCTATATATATATATATATATATATATATATATATATATATATATGTGTGTGTGTGTGTGTGTGTGTGTGTGTGTGTGTGTATTTATTTTTATTTATTCATTTATTTAGTCATTTAGCAGACGCTAATGAGGAAAACAGAAGCAATCAATTGTAGTATTAAAACAACTGAAACAGATCCAAAACTAAAAGCTAATGCATACAACAAAATTTCAAAACTTATCATTTAAATGAAAACAAAAAAATAAAGCTAAAAACAATACAAAATATTAAAGAACAAAAGGTATAGGTGTATAATAATGATTCTAACATAACACTAAGCCAAACACCAAAAAAAACAAAAAAAAACAACTACATATGTGTATGTACAACCACACACACATACATATATATACAGTATCTCACAAAAGTGAGTACACCCCTCACATTTCAGCAAAAATTTTAGTATATCTTCTCAAGGGAAAATACTACACAAATGAAACTTGGATATATTTTAGAGTAGTCAATGTGCACCTTGGATAGAAGTAAAAATTTACTGTCCTCTAAATATAACTCAACATATAGCCATTATTGTCCAAATAACTGGCAACAAAAATGAGTACACCCTAAGTGAACATGCCAAAACTGTGTCCAAAGTGTCAACATTTTGTAGGGGCACCACTGTTATCTAGCATTGCCTTAATCCTCCTGGGCTTGGAATTGACCAGAGCTGCACAGGTTGTTGCTGGCATTGTCTTCCACTCCTCCATAATGACATCACGGAGCTGCTGGATGTTAGACACATGGTGCTTCTCCACCGCTTGAGATGCCCCACATGTGTTCAATAGGGTTCAGGTCTGGAGACATACTTGGCCACTCCATCACCTTCACCTTCAGCTTCATCAGCAAGGCAGTTGTCATCTTGGCTGTGTGTTTGGGGTCATTATTATGTTGGAAAACTGCCGTTCGGACCAGTTTCTGAAGGGAGGATATCATCTTCTGCTTCAGAATGTCACAGTACATGTTGGAATCCATGTTTCCCTCAATGAACCGCAGCTCTCCAGTACCAGCAGCACTCATGCAGCCCCAGACCATGATGCTACCACCACCACCATGCTTGACTGTAGGCAAGACACAATTTTTTTGGTACTCCTCACCAGACCATCACCACACATTCTGGACACCGTCTGAGCCAAACAAGTTTATCTTAGTCTCATCAGACCACAGGACATGGTTCCAGTAATTCATGCTCTTGGACAGGTTGTCTTCAGCAAACTGTTTGCAGGCTTTCTTGTCAGCCAGCTTCAGAAGAGGTTTCCTTCAGGGACGACGGCCATGCAAACCGACTTGCTGCAGTGTGTGGCGTATGGTCTGAGCACTGACAAGCTGACCTTCCACTTCTGCAACCTCTAAAGCAATGCTGGCAGCACTCATGCATCTGTTTTTTGAAGCCAGCTTCTGCACCTGACGCACAGCACAAGGACTCAACTTCTTTGATCGACCCTTGCGAGGCCTGTTCCGAGTGGAACCCGTCTTGGAAAACCTCTGTGTGACACTGGCCACTGTACTGTAGCTCAGTTTCAGGGTGTTACTGATCTTCTTATAACCTAGGCCATCTTTGTGGAGAGCAACAATTCTAATTCTCAAATCCTCAGAGAGTTCTTTGCCATGAGGTGCCATGTTGAACATCCAGTGGTCAGTATGAGAGAATTGTACTCAAAGCACCAAATTTTAACTGCTCTAAAATAAGATACACAAATTTGTATAGTCCTGTCAAGCAGAAAAAAACATGTACATGATAAACAGGATATGTAGCTTTGCATGGTTAAACGACGTATAGCTGTTTTCACATAGGGTGTACTCACTTTTGTTGCCAGATTTTTTGACAATAATGGCTGTATGTTGAGTTATTTTCAGAGCACAGTAAATCTGTACTGCTATACAAGTTGCACATTGACTACTCTAAAATATATCCAAGTTTCATTTCTATAGAATTGTCTCTTGAAAATATATACTAAAATGATTGCCGAAATGTGAGGGGTGTACTTACTTTTGTGAGATACTGTACATATATACACATTTATAAATTCAATATATATATTATTTAATTTTCATTTAGTTTGCTGAAGTACTAAAATAACTCAATTTAAATAAAACTAAAACTTAAATCCTATACAGACATAAAAAACTAATAAAATGACAAACATTGTTCCAACTTTAAGTAAAATTAAAAATAGATAACAAATACAAACCAAACTACATTAGTTTATCAGTAATCCTAAAAAAAAATAACACTGAGCCAAACACACACGCAAGTAGTAGGAAAGAGGCGAAATAAAAAGCGATACTTATATCCTTTGTCGGTGTCCCTGCCCGTTGCAGTCGCACGGTAGAGCTGATCATAGATATATATACGTAGATGCCTCATTAGCGACTGTTTCTATGGGCCGCTATACGTAAGCCGTCCGCCATATTGTAGCAGTAAACTTGACGTCATTCACCATAGTAATCACTGAATATTCGAAAGATGCCACAATCCTGCACAGCACAGCTCAACGGCTCTGTGCGAACCTACAGTATGTTGAATGACGTCAAAAATACCGTTCCAAGATGGCGGCCGCATCCATAGACATGTATAGATGCCCCATTCGACCGCTCCAGGGTAGGGTTGCACCAGCCATTCGTAAGTTCTTATTTAAATTAGAACGTTAAGTCCACACTAGATGCTTAGTAACTACTAGCTAGTTTGTAATTAAATCCATACATTATTTGGTTGCACCAGTTGTTTGTAAGGCAGGACGTATCTAGTAGTTCGTAAGCTCTCCGTCAAGTAATGCGTAGTCGCATAATATGACATTTACCCTAAATCATCCAATAGAAACCTTCAAATACGCAAGAAAAACTTGTTTAAATGCTATGAATGTTAATTCATCCTTCATTCTAACTTCTTTTTCCTCACGTATACTAGCGGTAAAAACAAGTTTCCATTAAAAACGATACATTAATAACATTAGTCTACATGTAAACTATTTTTATATCTAAATAACATTCAGAAACTGTATTTGAAATAAATAAGGATCAATAAATACTGAAAGAAACATAAGAAAACATAAGAAATGCCATTTATTTATTATTTCATCTGACATGCACAAACACGGACCGAAGCATACAGAGGCACGCTATAGATGGGGTGTTGAAGACTCGCTAAAAAAGAAACAAAGTATGTTTATTCACATATTGTTCTCCCTCTCTTAATATGTACCTGAGTGTAAATGTCAGCAGCATCATATATGCCTAAAGGATTGAAGGTTGTCGGGTAAAAGAAAAGCATATTGATGCAGTTCACTCAGTCTGCTATTTTATTCCAACCGGTACTCCTGATCAGACGCTTCCGTAAATATTTAGTTTATACGTAGAGTTACACTTCAACTAAGTGTAATGGGGCAACGAAAAAATATTTAGTAGTGCATAAGTTGTAACTTAGTGTCCATTTACGTCAAAACTAAGCTAAGTTGTAACTTACGCACAGCTGGTGCAACCGGCCCCAGGCACGTAGATGCGGCCACCATCTTGGAACGGTATTTTTGACGTCATTCACCATACTGTAGGTTCGCACAGAGCCGTTGAGCTGTGCTGTGCAGGATTGTGGCATCTTTCGAATATTCAGTGATTATTATGGTGAATGACGTCAAGTTTACCGCTACAATATGGCGGACGGCTTACATATAGCGGCCCATAGAAACAGTCGCTAATGAGGCATCTACGTATATATATCTATGGCCGCATCTACGTGCCTGGAGCGGTTGAATGGGGCGTCTATACATGTCTATGGAGTCGATGGTCTTTACCCTCTTCAGTCTTCACACAACGGCTGCCGCAACCGCTGCCGCGATAAAAAAAGTTTTTTTTAATACCCGTCTAACACAATACTAATTTAATTCAGCTGAACACACTTTCCTTTTATCACAACAAATGGCCAAGCAATATATATTTTATTATATTTTTAGATTTTTTAAATGCAAGACACAATGTTAAATAATCTTATATAATATATAATGTTATAATGATGTTTGCAAATTTTGACAATTATTTACTCACCCTCAACCTGTATGGAGTTTCTTTCTTTTGATGAACACAGAAGTAAATATTTTGAAGAATATGGGTAACCGAAACATTTTCTGGTCCCCATTGACATACTATGTAATGGGGAAAATGTTTGATTACCCACATTCTTCAAAATATACTCTATGTTCAACAGAAGAAAGAAATTCATACAGGTTTGGAACAACTTAAGGGTGATCAAATGATGACGACATTTTCATTTTTGGGTGAACCAACACCTTTAAGTTGTTCAATAAAGTTTTTTTTTTTTTTTTTTTTTTTGTAATAATATTGTGCAGATATTTAAATTTTTTTCCACTCTCTGAATCTCTTTGTATTTGTCAACACGTCTTTATATGGCCAACTGGAGAGCATCATTACAAACCACATGAATACAACTCAGTTTATTTTAGAAAGTAGAAAACAATGAATCAAAAGAACAAGAGTTCATTATTTAAATGTTGGTTAAACTCCTGGTGTCGAACTAATTTCATTGTTGACTGACCTGGCTAACCAGATTTTCTGTTACTTCCCACTGCAACATTCAACCGAAACAAATATCACAAACAATTGAACGATCAGATCCCTTTCTCGTCCTTAAATTCATCCACAGCGATTTCACAGACAAAGCGCATATATTTGTTAGTATCTACACAAAGACCTGCATATCATTTGGTCAAACGTTCTCTGATTTTTGTGAATGTCTCTGTTTTCTGAATTCTGCAGTTGTATGCATCTTAAGCATGCCTCATTGCTTTCTGGTAGGCAAACAGAGCTGGGCTGGCCATGGCTGACTGCTATTACATTATCTCAGTATGTGCGGGTAGGCTGGGCGTGTAGGCAGTGAGGGCAGGGCACAGTGCTTTGCCAGGCGGATGATAAGGGTGGTTGAAACAACTGGCACATTGTGGAATCATCAGTTGCCAAAGCTGGTGTTTCCAGGCAGCACATCCCGACAGGATGCCACGGAGCAGAGCTGAAACAATCTATTAATATTCAAGCAGGCGAAATGTCAGGAAAATGTACTCCCCCTCCTTACATGCGAACACATGTGTACCACATATAGGGGTGAAACTGAATTCACTAAACATCCACAATCCTGTGCGGTAAATATTTAGATTAAGTTGTTTCTTTGCACTGACTTTTTTAGTGATTGTGAAATTAATATAATATAATATAATTTATATATATATATATATATATATATATATATATATATATATAAATTAATTTATACATATAATTTGTATTTATTATATAAATATAATATTTTAATCTTTATGACTTTGTATTAATAATTAATAATTATTTAGTCTTAATTAATGGAATAGTTTGCCCAAAAAAAGAAAATTACTCACTCTTCATGTTGTTCCAAACCTGTATGTCTTTCTTCTCTCTTTTTTGTGTTCTTCAAACTATCTTCTTTTGTGTTTCACAGGAGAAAGTAAGTCATACAGGTTTGGAACGACATGAGGTTGAGTAATTGTCCTTTTTTTGGGGAATTATCCCTTGTATATTGGCAGCCTATAAATGTTGAAAATCATATAAAACAATAATCACTGTTTTGTGTATGATTCTGTTTTTGATGATGTTTTGTATTTTGACAGATTAATGCAATTCACTAATAAGATCTCTTTTTTGTTCACTGCCACTGACAAGATAATTAAAATAAAATCTATATTTCTCACAAAATATGTAAATTGTTTCATATTGAGACGCTTTGCCTGGATATTTGGGCAGACCTGGAGTCCTGGACACTGTGAATCTCCTTAGGAATAGAATCATGTTTGCTGCTTTCCACTGCCTGATCACTCCATGTATACAAAAAAGAAGACAAAAGCACTGCAATAAATTACACCGTGACAAGGAATCAGCAAATAAATCACCTTGGGGTGGCCTGTGCACAGAGAGTGTGATTCATTTTACTCTCCAGAGGCGAGAACATTTAAGCAGAAACCTTCAGCACAGTAGGATGAATTGTGTCTGTTAAAACATTGTGTGCTGGATTAAAATTTAATGTCTGCATTATCAATAAAGCACAATCTTTTTGTTGCATGGAGGAGAGTTTGTGTTATATGTTACTGATGGCCTGAGCACGGCAACATTTATAAACTAGAAATGCTCATAAGCACTTAAAAAAAAGTCATAATGCTAATACATGTGCAGCCCACTTTGCATCTAAAATCCAATGGGCATTTCACTCTAGAGTTTAAGCACATGAGCTAATGCATTGTTTTATTGTAATGTGACAATGATGAACAGTATGTTCTGCTACTTTCAGAATAGAATTCTAATATAAACTTCTTACTGTATTTACACACTGTATTTGCTTACTATTTACAAAATATAATCCATATATAATGCACAAATATAATGCATACTACAAATAATAATACATACAATAATAAGATAATACATACTACAAATGCTAAGAATGCAGCAATAAGCATTTCAAACTTTAGTATGTTACATTATTTAGTTCTGTTGTCTCACCAATATATACATATACTTACAAAGTAATAAAAAATAATTGTAGAAATATAATGTAAAATAAACATGAATTGATTAATAATAATGTCTATTTAAATATATTTTATATTTTTTTGTTTATTATATATAAAATGTTTGTAAATAATAATAATAATAATAATAATTATTATTATTATTATTATTATTATTATTATTATTATTATTACATTGTATTATTTAATGCGTGTGTGTGTGTCGAGACAACATTAATTTAAAATTATATTTTTATATTTTCTATATGTAACATTTTAAAAAATAATTTTATTTAATTATTCCTTTTTAAACTCTTATTTCATATTAATTTATGTATTATTTATTATCTATGCATATGTATGTATTTTTTTATCAGTTTGTGTTTATAATATATTTTGTAAACTTTTATATTTTATTTTTTAATTATTTAATATTTAATAATATATTTTATTATTTATTATGTGTATGCATATGATACAGTGCATGACAGTGATAAACAGTCTTTTTGATTTACATTTGGAATAGAATGCTAACAGTAGCAGTACTATGGTTATTTTGCATTCTGTAAATATTTGTATTTTTTTTTTTAAATAGTAGTTTATTTATTTATTCATTCATTCATTCATTCATTCAGTTGTCATACTGGAAATACAAGAGGAATGTTTAGTATTACGAATTCAGTATTGTATGAAGTATGCAGGTACTGTGGTTATACTGCACATTTAGGCAAATCCATGTTTTCCATGCATACAGAAATGTTTTCTTTCAAAAACACTATGTAGCAGGTCATTCTAAATAGCCCGTGTCTCACAGCCGCACATTTGTTGTGCCAGTATTTTGAACGACGCTGCACACGTATGTTCTTGCTTACAGTGTAAAGTTCATGCCAAGGCTCTGTGGTACATTCACTCTCTCATATCAGCCCCTTTCCTCACTGACACACCGTCAGGAAGTGCATTAGATACGCTTTACCACCTGAGTCTCTTTGTGATGTGCAGTGATCTAATAGCATCTGAATGCAGTTTCGCTGTGCTCACTTGGCTGAGGAAAAAGCCTTTAGACGTCCAGTCTAAGACTTAGAGCTCCATGGGCGAGAGAGGTGGATGGGCCCGGAAACATGGCAGCCTGTGATCTCTCAGATGTCTCAAACACTTGAAAATTGCTTTGCCCACTTCAGGCGGCCTCTGCTTTCATATATCCCCCCCAGAGTGCAGCGAGCTACGGCTCCTTCACACTGATATGTTGCTGATTGGTTTATTTCACTCCCAGAGACAGTGTTCAGATGAATACGTCTGATTCGCTGAAAGAAATGCATTGGCCCTCCAGTAGTTTGGTTATGTCGCGATGATGTTTGTTGTTTATGGTCTAGCTGGATTTAATCAGGCTTAATTAATTGGTTTGCCCAGTTGAATAAAGAGGAATAATTATGAGCTGCATGGCAAAGAGCAATGAGACCAGACACAAAACAAATTGCTCTGTTATTAACTTTACCCTTATGCGTTTGTTATGCTCCATGTCCACTCGTGTCTCTGAAGGTATTCTTGCATCTCTCTTTTTAAATTTCAAATAAAACACTTGACTGTAACGCTATATGACTTCGTAATAGGCTATTGTTTATGATGTTTCCAAGGAACTGATTGGGTTACTCTAATTCCTAAACACTCCTCTGCGTCAGTGTTTTTGTAATACTGCACCAATATGGCTTCATGAACATTAATGCATGTTAAATTTCCTCGAAGCTTTGAGAAATGTAAAATGTTAAATCAGTGGAATATTGTCTTTTAGAAATTACAAGTGCATGATTCACATATGAATTACTCCGCTACTTTAAATCAGTAGTTCACGTATCAATTAAAAATGGTCATGATTTACTTGGAATTAATTTTTTTTATTTATGTATTTATTTTTTAATGCAAAATTTTATTTTATTTTATTTTATTATTATTATTATTATTATTATTATTATTATTATTATTTAGAATTTTTTCTGCATTTATTTATTTATAGATAGATAGATTTTTTTTTTTTTTTTTTGGAGCTTGACAGTATAAATCACCATCTACATTTGTTGTATGGAAAGAGCAGCTTGGACACTCAACTAAACATCTCATTTTGTGTTTCATGGTATAAAGAAAATAATACTGGGTAGGAAAGACTTATTTAACAGCACATTAATACAGCTTCCCTTGCTCCCTGATACCTTTCCCGGCCTTACCTGCCCAATGCCAACAACAGCCCTAATACATACACACTCTCACAAAGGCACAGAGAACAGCGAATAAATAACTATGAAAAATAAACTGCCTATCTCTCCTGGCTCAGCTGTGTGCTGCCTGGGGGCAGATGATAAATGGAAGCACAAGGCTAAAGCATCATTTGGAACCAGAAGTATCAGTGATAAACCAGTCGGGCTGGACCCCCAATAAGATACCTGGAACACCTACCTTGCGTGACACCAGTACAACATCTGGGAGGCAGGACACTTGTGTTTATGACAGAGGGCGACAGAGAAGGAAACTGGTCTATACGAAAACGTGAATGTATAAACGTCTATAAGAAAAGTGCTGTGTTCTTACCGCATGTTTATTCTTCTTTTCCTTCTCAAATCTGAATATTTAAAGGGTGCATTATTATGTGAATAATGCATGCATAATTTACCGAGCTAAGTAGAGAGTCATCTGCTGCAAGGAAGATGAGCTGGCCAAATCTTGAGCTTAGATATCATGAATCTCAGCAGCATATCTGGCAAGACAAAAAATGATACCTAAACAATCCTTTCCTGCGCAATCATAAATAAACCCACTCTACATTTGCATACTCCCACCCTTACAGGGTTTTATTGCCAGTGAAGTGTTTTTTTATTGATTGATTCAATAAACCTTGGTGCTGTGCAAAAAGCCACAATGAACAAACAAGATGGTATTATTAATTGAAAAACTGAGTCTTGTTTACTCTAAAGAAAATATTAACAGATTTTGACTAAATAGATGTATGAAATATAATGCTTGGTATATAATAAAGCTTATTATTAATGTTAACTAGACTAGCATTTCCTGAAAGAAATACCCTGCTGGAAAAAAATAACTGTTTAAAACAACCTATGGTTTTCTGGTCTTCAATGATATAAGATGGTTTGCTATAGTCTGGTAAAGCTGGTTTAGTCTGACCCAGGGTTATTTTAGTATCACTGAGATACTATTATAGTTTTCACTCATATTTTGAATCAGTTTTTATTTTTATATTTTCTGTTTTCATTTTATTTAATTTTAATCTTAGTTAGTTTTAGTCATTTTGTGCTGTTTTTGTCATTTGTATTATTATATTATTTTATTTTTATTTTTATTTTTTTTTTATTTGTAAACAAACTAAATGAAAATGTTGGCAACTAGCTGAAATAAAAAAAAAATATTTGAACTTTATTTATTTGTTTATATATCTATTTTATTTCAGGTAAAGTTTATTTTATTTCAAGTAGCACACTTTTTTTTTCCGAGAAAAAAAATTGTTTTATGGTTTTAGTCTTAGTTTTAATAACCCTGCTTTGACAAGCTGAAAAATGCCCAAAACCCCTCTAAAACCATCTCACAGATGAGACCGACCAGGCTGAGAGACCATTAAACCAACTTTGGCTAGTTTAAGATGTGTTTTCAGCAGGGAACGATAACTAGATTTGCATTTCCCGAGAAAACATCACACGCTTAAGGCTAGTTCACAAGAAATACCAATAAAACACCAATTTCCAACATTTATTTGGGGGGGTTTGTTGAATCAGTGTGAAAATGGCATGTGTGTTTCCCAAATTTTCCCCAGTTACACTCTAAAGTAGAACAGCTTACTCTATTTGCATAAAAACATAGATGTAAACTTTGTGAAACACAAGACACCGCTTTTGCATATTCACCAAAACCAGGTGGACGCTGATGTATCTAATTAGAAAAATGGGTTGCATAAAGTCAATTCCCAAAATCTCTTTGCTGAAGATCCCCAAATCTCCAAGATTGCCATTTGGTGACACTTCCATATTTCAATATGTCAGCCACATATTCCATCCCGTTACCAAATGTTGATCTAGTATCTCTGTAGAAATATGCATGTGTGCCCAATGGATATACAATTAGTGTCAAGCAGTTTGATTTATTCTGTTTATCTAGGTCAAGATGTTATTTTGAGTGTCTGTTGTTGTTTATCACTCTTGTTTCTGTGCACATCATATCAAATTTTGCCCTTTAACGGATTCATGCGTCACATGGCCTGTCAATAGTCTCTCACAAAGGCTTGCAATCCATCACCAAAAGAGGTTAAATAATGCACATTTGAATGAGATCAGGTGGATGTTCGACATGTGCACAAACATTTTAATTTGACAGTCTTGTGTAAAAAAAGTAAACATGTAAGGTTTTCGAGAAGTTAAGTGTACATTATGCCAAATGTTATGAAATTAATTTAACCTTTATGATCAGTTTGGGGTCTGAGATGCTTGACTTTGCCTAATCTTATGAGAAATGACTTTACATTTAATACATTTCTGAGAAGTTACGAAGATCTACTTTGTGGGTTAAAGCTTCAATAACGTCTGTCTGCTGGGTTTTGATTAGGTCAGAGGAACTTATTAAATGAATTTGAAGGGGAAATATAAGCTACAATTATTATCTTAACACATTTAACAGCTTTGGGGTCTCTAGGACTCCAAACATTAAAGTAGTCAAGTTAAGCTCAACAGAACACGAGGGTTAAATTATTTTTTAAAAATTGCTGCTTTCGAGGGCATCCATAAATCCTGCTTTTCAGATAATGCGTATCTTGGTGTACAGTAAAACATATTTATATCCAGACATGAAATGAACATTATATATGGTTGAAATCCTCAGCGATGGATTAGATCAAGAAAATGAAGTCACAGTAATGTCTTTACTCAGAGTGATGGATGTTGTACCCTTCGATAAGTGACCTTTTCAGAAGAGAATTAGGTTACTCCTCTGCAGTAATGGGAAAAAAAGGAAATGTGACTTTGCGAAAAGATGGACTGACACTATCAAAAAAGGCCTGAAAGCTGTGTCTATCTCTCTTTTCTCTTTTGTCAGATCCCCAGTGTGAGCGATCGAGGAGGAAGAGAGGGAACCAAAGAGAATGAAAATGTGTGATTCTTGGCGCTGTCAGTCTTGCGAGATTATCAGGTCTGCGGTTGAGGTCTGCGTTGCTTGCTGCGGAGTACTTTGTCATGGATTTTCTGTCTTTATCTAAGGGGTGACTGATAAACTGAGTCCTTTTCTCACACCCCATGATGCATTGCCCCATCACCAATCAGAGCTCTCGGAGAGCACTGAAAATACTGACAGATAAAGTCACAATGAAAGACGATAGTACTTAATCTGACGTGCTGCGTTTTTGCCGTTATACTGGATAAAGGTACGTGAATGTATGCAATGAGTGTGCTGAATGTGATCCCATAAAGAGGTAAGTTTTTTTTTTTGAGAGAGAAGAGAGAGAGAGAACAAGCACAGCTTACAGTATGTATATGTAATTTAGTTGTTATACTATTTATTATATTTTGTTTTATTGTGTTCTCTAAGATTAGTTATAATTCACCCCAAAATTTTAAATCCGGTTATCATTTTCTCACCCTTCTCTCTATTGATTGAGAAAAAAAAAAAAAAAAAAAAGAAAAACTTTATGCATCTCTTTTCCATACAACAGCGGTTTCTAGTGATATTTATATTCATTGAAGACCAATATAATTCGAGAGCTTTGTTAGAGGAGAAGATTTGTAGTGATATAAATGCATGATACAGTCTGTTTCTCAGACAAGGTTTTTCAATGACCTAAAAAGATTTTTAATCTAGTGCATAATTTAATAGAGTTGTATGGAACATTTTGTCACACATACTTTTTTTTTTCCTTTAGGAGCTTGAAATACATAATCCATGACCTGACAATGTTTGGAAGAGACCTGCATGAATGTTCTTTAGATTTTGCCTTTTGAGTTTAAAAAAAAAAAAAAAAAAAAAAAAAAAGGTTTGGAATGACATAAGGGTTAATATATATACACACACACACAGTGGGTACGGAAAGTATTCAGACCCCCTTAAATTTTTCACTCTTTGTTATATTGCAGCCATTTGCTAAAATCATTTAAGTTCATTTTTTCCCCTCATTAATGTACACAGCACCCCATATTGACAGAAAAACACAGAATTGACATTTTTGCAGATTTATTAAAATAGAAAAACTGAAATATCACATAGTCCTAAGAATTCAGACCCTTTGCTCAGTATTTAGTAGAAGCACCCTTTTGATCTAATACAGCCATGAGTCTTTTTGGGAAAGATGCAACAAGTTTTTCACACCTGGATTTGGGGATCCTCTGCCATTCCTCCTTGCAGATCCTCTCCAGTTCTGTCAGGTTGGATGGTAAACGTTGGTGGACAGCCATTTTTAGGTCTCTCCAGAGATGCTCAATTGGGTTTAAGTCAGGGCTCTGGCGGGGCCATTCAAGAACAGTCACGGAGCTGTGAAGCCACTCCTTCGTTATTTTAGCTGGGTGCTTAGGGTCATTGTCTTGTTGGAAGGTAAACCTTCGGCCCAGTCTGAGGTCCTGAGCACTCTGGAGAAGGTTTTTGTCTAGGATATCCCTGTACTTGGCCGCATTCATCTTTCCCTCGATTGCAACCAGTCGTCCTGTCCCTGCAGCTGAAAAACACCCCCACAGCATGATGCTGCCACCACCATGCTTCACTGTTGGGACTGTATTGGACAGGTGATGAGCAGTGCCTGGTTTTCTCCACACATACCGCTTAGAATTAAGGCCAAAAAGTTCTATCTTGGTCTCATCAGACCAGAGAATCTTATTTCTCACCATCTTGGAGTCCTTCAGGTGGTTTTTAGCAAACTCCATGCGGGCTTTCATGTGTCTTGCACTGAGGAGAGGCTTCCGTCGGGCCACTCTGTCATAAAGCCCCGACTGGTGGAGGGCTGCAGTGATGGTTGACTTTCTACAACTTTCTCCCATCTCCCGACTGCATCTCTGGAGCTCAGCCACAGTGATCTTTGGGTTCTTCTTTACCTCTCTCACCAAGGCTCTTCTCCCCCGATAGCTCAGTTTGGCCGGACGGCCAGCTCTAGGAAGGGTTCTGGTCGTCCCAAACATCTTCCATTTAAGGATTATGGAGGCCACTGTGCTCTTAGGAACCTTAAGTGCATTAGAAATTTTTTTGTAACATTGGCCAGATCTGTGCCTTGCCACAATTCTGTCTCTGAGCTCTTCAGGCAGTTCCTTTGACCTCATGATTCTCATTTGCTCTGACATGCACTGTGAGCTGTAAGGTCTTATATAGACAGGTGTGTGGCTTTCCTAATCAAGTCCAATCAGTATAATCAAACACAGCTGGACTCAAATGAAGGTGTAGAACCATCTCAAGGATGATCAGAAGAAATGGACAGCACCTGAGTTAAATATATGAGTGTCACAGCAAAGGTCTGAATACTTAGGACCATGTGATATTTCAGTTTTTCTCTTTTAATAAATCTGCAAAAATGTCAACAATTCTCTGTTTTTCTGTCAATATGGGGTGCTGTGTGTACATTAATGAGGAAAAAAATGAACTTAAATGATTTTAGCAAATGGCTGCAATATAACAAAGAGTGAAAAATTTAAGGGGGTCTGAATACTTTCCGTACCCACTGTATATATATATATATATATATATACATATTAAATGGTAAAATAAATGTGAAATATATATTGAAAATGTTTATTGATATATAATGTAAAATAATGAATACTTTTATTCAGGAAGGGCACATTAAATTGATCAAAAGTAACAGTAAAGACTTTTACATTGTCATAAAAAAATCCTTTTCAATTAAATGCTGTTCATTTGAACTTTCTATTCATCAAAGAATCCTGAAATAACAAAATGTTCATTTTTTTTAGATGAATTAATCCATTAAATAGGGGTGAATCATTTTGTTTTTCGGTTTAACGAGTAACTATTCTCCAGATGAATATTTCATGATGACTAATACTAATACCCGCCTTCAACTGTTAAAGTAAATATGTGAATTTAATTGCACTCATATGTGCTAATTGCTGATCAAGGCACAGTTAATGAAGAGCTTAATGTTCCTTCGATATGCTAATTATAGCACTCATGTATCAAAGGGCTGTCAGGCTGACAAGTGACCTTCATTCACACAGATCAGGAGATTGGACCTTTCCGGAAGAAAAGCACCACTTTGCATTTGATGTGAGCAAACAAATAGCAAACCTCCAAAACCACTGGCTGGAAAAGCTAATATAAGGCTTGTTATTTTAGCCGTGTGCAGTGACTTGTAGTTTTAATGTATAAGGTTCAAGACTCACTTTAGCACTCTTTGCCTCGTGGGTTTCTGGAGTTCATGGTGGTAAACAAGACTCAAATATTACTTCCATAAAATTCTCGCTATCTTTATTTTTGACAATATTTCAGCTTTTCTTTTCTTGTACACTCTTTTTGAACATGAACTGCTGTACGCAATACTTTATTAAACCTTGAGCCTTTACAGTAAAACGATTTAGGGTCAGGAGTAGGTTCAGCTGTGTGAAACCTGAACCCCAGCCAGAATCGGTGAGGTATAAATGACCTGCGTGATACGATATCAAACACGAAACAGCCCAGTCAGGAGCAATAACAGCTGCTATGTGAATGTCAGTAGTTTAATTCAGAAGCCCCCCATGGTAAAGCGATGGCAGGTTGTCCAAGCAAGGAAGTCAGGATCCCAGCCAAAACCTCTAATTGCTCAGCTCTCCTGGCTTTGCAGGCTATTGTTGTTGATGTACTAAAAATGTATTGACCCCCTTGACTGTGGCCTTTACTCTGAGAAAGGAAGGACACATGGTATTTGAAAAAAAAATGAACCAGTGAAAGAAGGGATCAAATCTAAAAAAAAAAAAAAAAACGCTGTTCTTTCAGGTGTTCTTTTAACATCAGTGTTTCTCAGTCAGTTATGAAAGTGCGGTAATTGTGCAATTACTTCCTTGGCATTTTAAATCTATGCTTAATTGTTCCCTTAGTTGTACATGTATTGTGCCATTAGCATTTGCAGGCTGTGCCCTTGTGCATTCAATCTCACTTCACTTCACGTTTATAGAGATTTGCTTGCACTATGTCGCTATTTAATTTAAAAACAGGACTTTTCAGTTAAAAGAAGTTGTTAAGTAGTCAAAAGTCAAATATCTGTATTCTCAAAGAGTTTGGTAGATTTAAAAGTTTCTATTATCACATTTGACACACATTGAAAATCATTAAAAATGAATGATTACAACAGAGCTACACTGTGAGTTCAGTTCAATCTAATAAATCTACATAAAAATTATGATATACTGATATTGAAATGTAATATAGATTTTAAAAAAAAAAAAAGGAATTAAGAATTTTATTCAACAAGGACACATTCAAAAGTGACAGTAAAACCTTTTAAATCCTGACAGAAAACATCATCATTCATCAAATCCTTGAAAATGTATCACCGTTTCCACAAAATAATTATGCAGCATAACCATTGTTAACACTGGTAATGTTAATAATAATAACATTGATAATATTAATATTGACAATAATATGAAATGTTTCTTGAGCACCAAATCAGCATTTTGGAAAGATTTCTGAAGGATCGTTTGACACTGAAGGCTGGAGCAATGATGCTGAAAATTTAGCTTTGATCACAGAAATAAATTACATTTTTAAACTATATTTAAATAGAAAACAGTTAATTATTTTAAATAGTAAAAATATATAAAAATGTTACTCTTTTTGCTGTACTTTGGATCAAATAAATGCAGGCTTGGTGAGCAGAAGAGACTTCTTTAAAAAACATTAAAAATCTTACTGTCCAAAAAGTTACTGCCCAGTATATATATATATATATATATATATATATATATATATATATATATATATATATATATATATATGGCAGAATAGATCTATATTGTTGTATAAAAGAAAGTCAAAAGAAAGTTATTATAAAGTCCAAACCGTACACTACAAGTGGCAACTGTTACAACTTACAAACGGCAAGTGTAAGTTACTTGGGCACTGGTGGTCTGGTCTGTCCTGTCTTACGTTATTGATCTCCTCTAAATAAAATGAGGGAGTAAGTTTTGGAGGTCTTCCAAACATCCATTCACAAGCCATTCACAGTGGGAGCCGAGCAACATGCATCATCTCCTCTGCCACACACTTTCAGTCCGTCAGCACTAGCTGGCCAGTACAATTGGCCTGATTGACACACACTGCATGGCGCTTTAATCTTGAAGGCCGACAGGGTCAGGGCCAGTGGCATCTCTGTCTCTGTGATCCGGTCCACTCAAATGCTTTAACCTGCTTGATGGACAGCAAGGGGCAAAAAGAGAATGCTCACTCTGTCTTCAGCTCTGGATTTACCTGGAGTTTATTAGTCTGTGTCTGCAGGATGTTCTAAGATTGCTTTGTGCCATGCAGTAACCTGAGCTATTTTATGGATAAAATCATTCAAAATGTGGATACGACTCGAGGAGACTGTAGACTCTGAAAGGAGTCTCATCTGTGCTTTCAGTATTGTTTTAATAGGGAAACTGAGACGGGAATTTTTATGATGATATTATGTGGAAGATACAATTTTTATGATACATTTTTCATAGCTTATTGTTAAAAAAAAAAATCCTGATTTTTGAATTCCAAGGACTATTAAATGATATTTCTGTGTATGAAGTCTAATTTTTACTGCATGGAAAAAAGTTCCTGAACCACCGTATACAGTAAAAAAAATAAAAATAAAATGAAATAAAAAATAAAAAAAAAACAGTAAATACAAAGGTCTGTCATAAAACTAGATGGCGCAGGTCAAACTCAATCTGATATAATTACATCATTAATCACATGGCGCAGCTGATTGGTTTCTTTTCTCATCAGTGAATTGCTGGCCTTCTGGAAAGTATGTTCATTTACTGTATATGTACTCAATACTTGGTAGGGGCTCCTTTTGCTTTAATTACTGCCTCAATTCGGCGTGGCATGGAGGTGATCAGTTTGTGGCACTGCTGAGGTGGTATGGAAGCCCAGGTTTCTTTGACAGTGGCCTTCAGCTCATCTGCATTTTTTGGTCTCTTGTTTCTCATTTTCCTCTTGACAATACCCCATAGATTCTCTATGGGGTTCAGGTCTGGTGAGTTTGCTGGCCAGTCAAGCACACCAACACCATGGTCATTTAACCAACTTTTGGCAGTGTGGGCAGGTGCCAAATCCTGCTGGAAAATGAAATCAGCATCTTTAAAAAGCTGGTCAGCAGAAGGAAGCACGAAGTGCTCCAAAATTTCTTGGTAAACGAGTGCAGTGACTTTGATTTTCAAAAAACACAATGGACCAACACCAGCAGATGACAATCATCACAGACTGTGGAAACTTAACACTGGACTTCAAGCAACTTGGGCTATGAGCTTTTCCACCCTTCCTCCAGACTCTAGGACCTTGGTTTTCAAATGAAAAGAGGACTTTGGACCACTGGACAACAGTCCAGTTCTTCTTCTCCTTAGCCCAGGTAAGACGCCTCTGACGTTGTCTGTGGTTCAGGAGTGGCTTAACAAGAGGAATACGACAACTGTAGCCAAATTTCTTGACACGTCTGTGTGTGGTGGCTCTTGATGCCTTGACCCCAGCCTCAGTCCATTCCTTGTGAAGTTCACCCAAATTCTTGAATCGATTTTTCTTGACAATCCTCATTAGGCTGCGGTTCTCTCGGTTGGTTGTGCATCTTTTTCTTCCACACTTTTTCCTTCCACTCAACTTTCTGTTAACATGCTTGGATACAGCACTCTGTGAACAGCCAGCTTCTTTGGCAATGAATGTTTGTGGCTTACCCTCTTCTGGACAACTGTCAGATCAGCAGTCTTCACCATGATTGTGTAGCCTAGTGAACCAAACTGAGAGACCATTTTGAAGGCTCAGGAAACCTTTGCAGGTGTTTTGAGTTGATTAGCTGATTGGCATGTCACCATATTCTAATTTGTTGAGATAGTGAATTGGTGGATTTTTGTTAAATGTAAGCCAAAATCATCACAATTAAAAGAACCAAAGACTTAAACTACTTCAGTCTGTGTGCATCGAATTTATTTAATACACGAGTTTCACAATTTGAGTTGAATTACTGAAATAAATGAACTTTTCCACGACATTCTAATTTATTGAGATGCACCTGTATGTTATATGTGCAGCAGCATGTCTGTGGATGTGTTAGTAGTAGCAAGTCTCAGTACTTGCTCTGCCGCAGCAGCATAGCAGATCTATTCTGCCAAAACCAAACACATTAATATTGCCATGTATATTACCAGAGAGAGTTGTCATGACAGAAAAACTGTATTGTAGAATATTATTACAATTTAAAATAGCTGTTTTCTATTTTAATATATTTTACAATCTAATTATTCATGTGATGTCCATTACAGTGTCACACGATCCTTGATTTGCATCTATAATTTGTTGCTCAAGAAATATTTTTATACAACATTAGTTTTCATATTATAAATATTGAAAAGAGTTGAGCTGCTTAATATTTGGAAACCTTAATACTCTTTTTCAGAATTCTTTGATTAATAGAAAGTTCAATAAAACAGCATTTATTTGATATCAAAAATATTATTGATATATATTATTGTTTTTTTTTAAACCAGTAAATGTAAAATTCTAGTCATTTATGGCTTGTTCAAGTTGTTTTGTGTGGGTGCGCTGAACTTCAAATCTTTCATGTTGGCTAGTCTATTCTAGAATGTAGAGACAAAATAATATTGGGAGATTTCAGTACAAGATGCTCTGTGGGATGAAATGTTGGTTCCCCTTTCAGTCGGTCACTCCGAGTCACGTCGGATGACCGACGAAATTGGGATCTCGCCAGAGAGACCAATCCACTTCGAGTGTAACTAAACGAGCCAATGGACATTGGCATGCGATTATTGCATCCAGCTGCCGCTGATCACAGCGTGAGCATAAGAGGCAGCTGATGCACCGCATCAATTATCCTTTCGCTTCGGAGCCGAGCGGTAGTGGTTAAAGCTACTGCTCTCCCTTCCAAGAGAGTGTTCTGCGAGCGAGTGCGGGCGTTACGGCGCGGCAGCGGTGGTCACGGTGTCCGGGAGAGAAAGATCGTCTTCCTGCTGACAGCCACACTAGGAGTGTGCGGTGGCCAGCTCCCCTGCGTGCTTCAGCACTAAAAGAGCATTTCTCTGAAAGAGCAATTTCTCTAAAAGAGCAACACGGGTGATCGCGTCTTTTTAAAGATGTCTTTTCACCCGTGCGTTTCTGGGTGTGGTCGTTTCCTGGCGCCTCAGGACGGTCACGATCGCTTCCTCACGTGTCTGGGCATTCAGCACGCTGAGGTGGCTTTCGTGGATGGTTCATGTTCTTCTTGCGGGGACATGACCATCTCGGAGTGCGACTCTGCTATGTCAAACATGGCAGAGTCCCTCTGCCTGCCGTGATCCGGCGTGCACACTGGATGCGGTGGAGTCAGAGGTGATTGAGGATTACGGTGAGGGCTTCCCCAAGTGGAGCTCCTCACCCCTCAAGCACTCCGCAGCCGGTGGAGCTGCCGAAGGAGCGCGCTGGCCACGCGTTTCCTTCGGTGCCCCCTCTGACGACCAGATGTCGATCACTGCATCGGAGGGCGGGCCCTCTCTCTCCGGGGATGATGACCCGGCTGCGTTGCCCCCTTCGGGTGTGGTAGCGTTGTCCGTGCCAGACCCAGAGATGACGGCTATGCTTTCCCGGGCCGCCGAGAATGTCGGGCTCGTGTGGAATCCTAAAAAGCCACCGTGTCCCGATCCTTCGAGGCTGGGCGAGTGGTTCCTCGGTGGGGGTGGCGCTGGTTCTCAGCGCCCCCCTCCGGTGCCATTCTTTCCGGAAGTGCATGAGGAGCTGACAAGATCGTGGAGGGCACCTTTCACTGCCCGAAACACATCTTGTAGTTCTTCCGCTCTCACCACCCTCGATGGTGGAGCCGCTTTGGGGTATGCGGGCATCCCCTCGGTGGAACGGTCTGTGGCCCTGCGGGGTGATCCGTGTCTCCCCTCACGGGCCTCTAAGTATTCGTCAGGTCTAACTGGCAGTGCTTGTAGAGCCTGTGGGGAGGCGGCTTCCGCCCTCCACGCTATGGCGTTGCTGCAGGTCCACCAGGCCAAAGCACTGAAAGACCTGCACGAGGGTGGTCACGACCTGGCGGTTCTACATGAGCTGCGTGCTGCGACGGACCTCGCGCTACGAGTGACGAAGGTGACCGCACAGTCTCTGGGTCGTGCGATGTCCAGGAGCGCCATCTCTGGCTGTGTCTCGCTGACATGAAGGAGCAGGAGAAGGTACAGTTCCTGAATGCTCCCGTGTCACAGACCGGCCCTTTCGGCGACGCTGTCGAGAGCTTTGCCCAGCAGTTCTCGGCAGCCCAGAAGCAGACTGAGGCAAACACATCATGCGCCGGAGGAAACCTGCTGCTTCCACTCCGGCTGCAGCCACTCAGCCTGCTCGTCGCCATGGGCGTCCCCCTGCGGCCGCCCCCGCTCCCGCGCAGCCGCAGCAGCCTTTCACCAGGCAGCGTCGTGGAGCCGGTCGCAGGCAGGACGCCCAGCCCGTCCAGGCCCCCGCCAAACCTGGCGGCAAGCGCAAGTGCAAGAGGCCCTGGGACGGTCGACCCAGAGATGGAGGAGACTGCTCATCGGGAGATGGTGACTGCACCACTCCCTCCCCCGGAGGAGGGCCGGGTGGAGTATCTTTTGTTCATTTTGTTCCGCCTCTGGCCCAGCAGCCAGCGGTACCCAAAACATCAGTAAAGAGCGGTCTCCTCAATCTCCGGGTCTCAAGAGGAGGAGAGTGGTGATCCGTGCATCACAGGATCGCTTCCCTCCTCCTCTCTCGCCAGCAGGCAGCGGGTGGTTGCCCAAGAGCACCCCTCCTGCCCATTCGTGGAACCAGGTAAGGGCAGTAGCACTCCAGTCCCCGCTTCAAGTCGTCAAACGCCGGGCTGTCACAAGCCTCAAGCCGGGTTCCTGTGTCTCCTCCCACGCGAGGAGAAATCAGGTGAGTGCTACACTACACACCCAGACCCTGCCCCCTGCCGTCACAGGCCAGGCCGTCACAGGCCCTGGGGCCGGTCCCTGTGTTCCACCTCGCTGCCCCACCGCGGGCATGTCGGTGGGCCCGTTGGCCCCGCTGGTGCGGTCTCTCGGAGCCTGGTTAGCGCTCCCCAGCCCGTCCCGGTGGCTCCTGCGGACCATCAGACTCGGCTATGCGATTCAGTTCGCCCGGCGTCCCCCCCAAGTTCAGGGGCATCCGGTTCACTTCAGTCAAAGCCGTTGATGCCCCTGTCTTGCTCGCGGAGATTGCAGTCCTAATGGCGAAGGATGCAATAGAGCCGGTCCCTCCAGCCGATATGAGGTCGGGGTTTTACAGCCCTTACTTCATTGTGCCCAAGAAAAGCGGTGGGTTACGACCGATCTTGGATCTGCGAGTTTTGAACCGTGCACTTCACAAGATGCCGTTCAAGATGTTGACGCAGAAACGCATTTTTGGATGCGTCCGTCCCCTAGATTGGTTTGCAGCAATCGACCTGAAGGACGCGTACTTTCATGTTTCGATTCTCCCGCGACACAGGCCATTCCTGCGATTCGCGTTCGACGGTCGGGCATATCAGTACAAGGTCCTGCCCTTCGGGCTGTCCCTTTTCGCCTCGTGTCTTCACCAAAGTCGCAGAGGCGGCCCCTTGTTCCCTTGAGAGAACGGGGTGTGCGCATTCTCAACTACCTCTACGACTGGCTCATACTTGCACAGTCTCGAGAGCTGTTGTGCGCACACAGGGACCTGGTGCTCAGGCACCTCAGCCAGTTGGGCCTTCGGGTCAATTGGGAAAAGAGCAACTCGTGCCAGTGCAGAGGATCTCTTTTCTCGGCATGGAGTTGGATTCGGTCAACCAGACAGCACGCCTCACCCAGGAACGTGCTCAGTCGGTGCTGAACTGCCTCAAGACTTTATCAGGCAGGACAGCGGTCCCACTGAAACTCTTTCAGAGGCTCCTGGGGCATATGGCTGCAGCTGCGGCCATAGTTCCGCTCGGTCTGCTCCATATGAGACCGCTTCAGCACTGGCTCCATGGTCGAATCCCGAGGTGGGCGTGGAAACGCGGTACTCACCGGGTTCAGATTACACCGGCCTGCCGCAAGACCTTCAGCCCGTGGTCAGATCCTTCGTTCCTTCGGGCAGGAGTGCCCCTGGAGCAGGTATCCAGGCATGCTGTGGTATTCACGGATGCCTCGACCACCGGCTGGGGTGCCACGTACAACGGGCACGCAGTATCAGGGGTTTGGACGGGCCCCCTTCTGCGTTGGCATATCAATTGCCTCGAGTTGCTGGCAGTACGCCTTGCCCTGTGCCGCCTCAGAGGGCGCCTTCGGGGCAGGGACATTCTGGTCCGTACGGACAACACTGCGACCGTTGCCTATATCAACCGGCAAGGCGGTTTGCGCTCCCGTCGCATGTCGCAACTCGCCCGCCACCTCCTCCTCTGGAGTCAGAAGCATCTGAGGTCCCTTCGTGCCATCCACACCCCAGGAGTGTTCAATCAGGCGGCCGACGAGCTGTCTCGAGCGGCACTTCCTGGGGAGTGGAGACTCCATCCCCAGGCGGTCCAGCTGATTTGGAGTCGGTTCGGAGTTGCTCAGGTAGACCTGTTTGCATCTCCAGAAACCACCCACTGCCAGTGGTTCTACTCCCTGTCCGAGGCAACGCTCGGCACGGATGCACTGGCACACAGCTGGCCCCAGGGCTTGCGCAAGTATGCGTTTCCCCCAGTGAGCCTGCTAGCACAGACATTGTGCAAGATAAAGAAAAGAAAAGAAAAGCAGGGAGGACGAGGAGCAGGTCCTGTTAGTGGCTCCATATTGGCCCAACAGGACCTGGTTCCCGGAACTCATGCTCCTCGCGACAGCCCCTCCCTGGCCGATTCCTCTGAGGAAGGATCTGCTTTCTCAGAGACGGGGCACCCTCTGGCACCCGCGTCCAGACTTGTGGAAACTTCATGTGTGGTCCCTGGACGGGACGCGGAGGTTCTAGGTGACCTGCCCCAGGAGGTAGCGCTCACTATCGCTTCAGCACGAGCACCGTCCACAAGACGGGCCTATGCGCTGAAGTGGAACCTGTTCGTCGAATGGTGTTCCTCTTACCAGGAGGACCCCCGGAGATGTTCGATCAGAGCCGTGCTTTCCTTTTTGCAACAAGGGTTGGAGCGTAGGCTGTTCCCCTCCACCCTTAAGGTATATGTTGCTGCTATTTCTGCCCACCACGACCCCATAGAGGGGAGGTCGGTGGGGAAGCACGTTCTGGTCGTCAGGTTTCTTAGGGGGGCCAGGAGGTTAAATCCTCCGAGGCCTCCCTCCCTTCCCTCTTGGGATTTGGCTTGGTGCTAAGAGCCCTACAAACTGCCCCCTTTGAGCCGTTGCAGTCAGTCGAGTTGAAGTTTCTTTCTATGAAAACCCTACTCCTGACTGCATTGGCCTCAATCAAGAGGGTGGGGGACCTGCAGGCATTTTCGGTCGATGAGTCGTGCCTTGAGTTTGGGCCGGCTGACTCCAGTGCAACACTGAGGCCCCGTCCCGGCTATGTGCTCAAGGTTCCTACCACGCCCTTCAGGGACCAGGTAGTGAGCCTGCAAGCGCTGCCCCTGGAGGAGGCAGACCCAGCCCTAGCTTTGCTCTGTCCTGTACGCGCACTGCGTCAGTACGTGGATAGAACTCAGAGCTTCAGGACCTCAGAACAGCTCTTTGTCTGTTACGGAGGACAGCAGAAGGGGAAGGCTGTCTCCAAGCAGAGGATGGCCCACTGGATAGTGGATGCCATCACCTTGGCCTACGAAGCACAAGGTGTGCCCTGCCCACTCAGGTTGCGTGCTCACTCCACTAGGGGTGTCGCATCGTCCTGGGCGCTGGCTCGTGGTGCCTCGCTAGCAGACATCTGTAGAGCTGCGGGTTGGGCGACTCCCAACACGTTCGCTAGGTTTTATAGCCTACGTGTCGAACCGGTTTCCTCCTGTGTTCTCACCTCAAACGGGTAGTGGCACTGAGAGGGCCGGCTCAGAGTCGGCTTGCGGCGTCCTTACGCCTAATTCTCCAGAGAGTTCCTTAACCAGGCAAACCCTGTTGAGTCCTCCAGCACTCCAGCGTCCAGACGCAGCGGGGCGTCCGGCGCCAGGCCTTCAGCCAATGAATTCTTGAAATCTGGTGCGAGGCTAGTGCCCATATGAGAGACCCTGTCGGGATCCCATATGTGTATTCCACGGTATTCTTATTAGAGCCATGTTTCCCCTGGCGGACCACGTTCTGCCATCTCTAAAGATGCAGCCTGAGCCATCTCAGAGACTTCCATGTGCAATAGGGCCCTTCGGGGTTACTTCACATGTTTGAATGTCACTTAACCCCCTCTGGGAGGAGGTGACTCCGCAGTGTGCCTCTTCCAAGTGGAAGGGCACGCTTCCCAGTGTTATCCTAGTCCTACTGTTTGGGTTGTTCAAGGAACACCAGTAGTTGACCTTCTCTGTGTAGAGCCCGGTCCTATCGTCTGCCTTATAGGAAGGGTCAGGAGCCCTACACCGGGCACTGGAAGGGGCAGCTCCTGTGGCGCTTTGGTAGGGATCCCAATTTCGTCGGTCATCCGACGTGACTCGGAGTGACCGACTGAAAGGGGAACGTCTCGGTTACGTATGTAACCCTCGTTCCCTGAAGGAGGGAACGGAGACGTCACGTCCCGTCGCCACAGTCGCTGTACCACCGCTGAGCTGCCGGGTCGCCGGCTCGGCTCCTCAGCGAAAACATAATTGATGCGGTGCATCAGCTGCCTCTTATGCTCACGCTGTGATCAGCGGCAGCTGGATGCAATAATCGCATGCCAATGTCCATTGGCTCGTTTAGTTACACTCGAAGTGGATTGGTCTCTCTGGCGAGATCCCAATTTCGTCGGTCATCCGACGTGACGTCTCCGTTCCCTCCTTCAGGGAACGAGGGTTACATACGTAACCGAGACGATCTCTCCAGGGATTTAACCTTGCCATGTTCTTGTTCTTACAGGAATCCTCCAACACCCCACAGCTTCATAAAATTAGACAGATCATTAATTCGCACTGAGATCACGTCCTCTGAGCCACGCCAGACCAAAAGGCACACCGTTTGGTTAATATTTCAATAACACTTCCACTCAAATCCAATACACCCTATCTCAAATGAATATGCGCCACATAAAATTATGACCGTCTCCTCACAGACCTGAAAGCACCACAGGCATTTCGCTTGTCTTTGCAAGAATAAGAAAAGGGGAAAAGGGGTTATCACATTCAAACCTGCACCTAGACACCTTCATTGATTCCTGTTTAAACACCTCTCTAAAGAATCATTACAATTCTGCCCAACTGAGTCTTTTTCAGAGAACTCAATCCAAAGTGAATTATGCGACGTCGTGAGTACCTGAACCACATTCAAATCAACTGCTATTCTGCGAATGCTCCTGGAATCCCAAGAAGCCTCCATCAAATCCGCCCTCCAGATATGAAATTAGTAACTGAGGCCTACGACTTGTGATTGATCGCTCTTATCTGCTGTGTTAGAGTGAGTATAAAATTGATCCTGTCGTTTTGTGGTAAATTTCACGAAGAAAGAGATTCTTAGTGGCTGTGTACGGTCATTGATCTGACCCCTCAAATCAGTTCATCTATCTCATGTTTAAATTATGCCACAGCCGAGAGGAAATGGACAATCTTTGCTGAGTAGACCTCTGTCTGATTTTCTCAATCTAATTACCAGCATGCACCTGAAAAAAAAAACTCCTGCCACATCAGATTTTAATAACCAAGAGCTGCACAGGCATTAAACTGCCTTGATTAAAATCTCTCCATTTTAAGAATTGTTGGGAGTAAAAATCAGCCTGTCAAGATTTATAATGAGTTTAGCCTCTTGCTTTTCTTGCGATAGACTTATTTACTGACTTTGAGAAAAGGAAACTATGTGACAAAGGTTAGTAATTCGGTTGCATATGCTTCTGGCTTTTGAAATGAGCTGGTATATAGACTTGTCAGGGCAGCTATAGATCAAATTGAAGTAAGTTATGGTTTGATGCTTTTAGGAATTAAAAGTACGCTTTTGGCACCGCGCACATGGCGTGGTGTGAATGTGTATGTGTGACGATTCTCAACTTTTCAGAGTGAAATAAATTCAAGCTGAGGAAACAGTCTCATTTCCGTAAAGGCGACATTGACGTCTCTGAAAGTGTCAATCCTGAGGGCATTGCCCGGCCCCTGGGCTCCGTCTCAAATCTCTGCACCCCCAGCCAATTCATCAGCACTCCTTTCCCTTCCACTCTAAGATGTCAAGAAGATTTCAGGCCAATACGGACCTTGAATACAGACCCCCAGATTCATTTGCAAGAAAGCAGGACCATGAAAAGATCTGCTCTCCAGAAATAACACACATCTCACAGGGCTCTATTAGTTTATTGAGAAGACAAGATGGTTTCCAAAGGGAGGAACTTGGAGTAGGATGTGTCCACTCCATGGGGGATTGCTGGGACAATCTGGGTGAATCATTTCATTTAGAGATGTTGAGGCCATGTCCCAAATGACAGGCTGATTCCCTAATACAAAGATCCACACTCCTCTGTGCATCACAGGTGACTTTTTATTTCCATGCTGCTGAGACCATGATAGATAGATAGATAGATAGATAGATAGATAGATAGATAGATCTTTTTAGTATAGTTTTAGTTAACTATAATAACCTGGTACTGGTAATATACAGTTCAGACAATTTATTTATTTTCATTTATTTTATTTTCATTTATTTCTGGCAATGAACAAATTTAAGGTTTTGAAGTAACATTTAGAATTTTACAGTATAGTATGTCATTTGTTCCAAACAAGAAACCGTTCAGGGTTTGAGCTGTTTTAAAAATGGACTTTTACTGTCTATTTTAATTTTCATTCTGACTCAGCCATCCTGTCCTTTGACATTATAATATGCTTTAATAAAGAATAATTACAAGACAATCACCCCATTTAATCACACTGGACAATTTTAATTTGTTATGCTGCCGAATGACAGTATGAAGTGAGCAATTTAATTAACTCATTGTTTTGTTCAAGATGGAACATGCAAATTCTTTCATTTGGTACACAGCATCAGGCTTTGCACGCCTCTTGAAGCACTGGTTGACAAATCTAAGCTTTGCACTATAAATATTCACCTGAATTACTATCATTACATTTAAAAGTGTTTAAAATCATCCTCTCTCTGGAGAGCTTAACATGGCGACCCAGATCATCCCTGCATGTATGTACTTGTCTCAAGGTGTGAGAGTAATTTCAGAAGTGCTAAATACAGCTGAATACATTAGGGAAACAATTGGTGGCTTTTGATTAACTGCTTAGGATGTTTGATGAGAGGGATATTTGTGAAATACCTGTGGGTCTGGGGTGTTATTCTGTTAATAGCACAAACTCTGTTATTCGTTCCCTCAACAAAGTCTGTCTAGTATCCAGTCAACCTGGGCCTAGAAAGCAGAGGAATCTAATTGTCCCAAATAACAATAATCCTCTAAGTGGCACGGTTAACTCCTATCAAATGATTAATGGCACTGTGTATTGTTCTTTCCTTAAATGTGCATGTTTGTGAGGATATCTTTGGAGTAAAATGGGGTTTTAAAAGGGTACAACTGATTATGACATAAAAATGCAGTACTGCCCCAAATAGCCCCCCCCCCCCCCTCAATCTGGATCACATCCCAGTCAGGCAGGTAGTGCCAGTTCTTGGGCAAAATGTTCTTTTATTTTCTGTTTCTTAAAGTTTTAGGTCACCCTGATCCTCACATTTCAGTCTATTTCTCGCTTAATGCTATCATGAGTCATAATAATTTTGATGGGTTTTTTGTATTGGAAATACAAAACTTGCTCTCATCTGAAAAGAGGACTTTGGACCACTGGGCAACAGTCCAGTTCTTCTTCTCCTTAGCCCAGGTAAGACGCCTCTGATGTTGTCTGTGGTTCAGGAGTGGCTTAACAAGAGGAATACGACAACTGTAGCCAAATTCCTTGACACATCTGTGTGTGGTGGCTCTTGATGCCTTGACCCCAGCCTCAGTCCATTCCTTGTGAAGTTCACGCAAATTCTTGAATCGATTTTGCTTGACAATCCTCATAAGGCTGCGGTTCTCTCGGTTGGTTGTGCATCTTTTTCTTCCACACTTTTTCCTTCCACTCAACTTTCTGTTAACATGCTTGGATACAGCACTCTGTGAACAGCCAGCTTCTTTGGCAATGAATGTTTGTGGCTTACCCTCCTTGTGAAGGGTGTCAATGATTGTCTTCTGGACAACTGTCAGATCAGCAGTCTTCCCCATGATTGTGTAGCCTAGTGAACCAAACTGAGAGACTCAGAGGCTCAGGAAACCTTTGCAGGTGTTTTGAGTTGATTAGCTGATTGGCATGTCACCATATTCTAATTTGTTGAGATAGTGAATTGGTGGGTTTTTGTTAAATGTGAGCCAAAATCATCACAATTAAAAGAACCAAACACTTAAACTACTTCAGTCTGTGTGCATTGAATTTATTTAATACACGAGTTTCACAATTTGAGTTGAATTACTGATATAAATGAACTGTTCCACGACATTCTAATTTATTGAGATGCACCTGTATATGCAAAACGTTGTTAAACTACAGTACTGTGCAAAAGTCTTAGGCCGCTAGTATTTTCACCAACAAAAAATGGTTTTAAGTCAGTTATTTCGTTACATTTATATAGCGCTTTTCTGGGTACTCAAAGCGCTTTACTTGTAAGACGTTGCCACAGTTCTTCTGGATTTAGTCTGTCTCAGTTTGTTCTGTTTCTTCATGTCATTCCAGACGGACTGGCTAATGATGAGATCAGATCTCTGTGTGGAGCACTGGCTGTTGTTTGGAAATGTAAACTGATATTTCCAACTGACATGCTACAGCAAAAGATAGAAATAACCGACTTAAAACCTTTTTCTTTTTTTTTCTTTTTTGTTGGTGAAAATACTAGTGGCCTAAGACTTTTGCACAGTACTGTGTCATGTAGTTTATGACATAGTAAACTACATGATGTTTCATTTACGTATGACGAATATACATAACATTGTTTATTAGTTTGTGGTAAAACAGTGTAATTCAAATGGATGGGAGGGAATATATTCAGCAATATTAGGTATAGTTCATCTTGGATTATGTGTGCACCCCACAGATCTATGCAGTATGGCACACACAAAGTAATATTACATAAGACTATTAAACATTCACTTTAGGTGTTCTATTTTTCCTCCACGTTTCTTCCAAAGAGAGCAAATTGAGGCTTGAGGCAATTCTGGAGGCAAATGAAAAATGAAAAAGTAATTAAGTCCAGGATGGAAGTAGCAAGACTGTCACAAGAAAGAAATTGAGGAAGTGAAGGAATCGGGTTTCCAAGCTTTTTAAACAAATTCTCCAGCTAGCACACAAGAGCTCTCTGGGCACAGGGAGCCATTGTCTGGCCCGTGACAGGTCTCAATAAAGCCCCACTAATTTATTTCAAGAGAGCCATTATTCCCCTGCCCTCGCAGGTGTTGCTCTATTAAAATGTAACGCATTTCTCCGTGCAGGAAATGTCCAGCGTTTCTCATCGCCTGGCTAAATTGAAGACACCCGTTTGAATGACACCGCTGTGAGGAATTACACTGTAAAAAAAAAAAAAAAAAAAGAATAAGAAGACACAGCTGGCGCCTCAACTAAATGATAATGCATGAGCCCCTTTATTTACCTTTTTGGTGTTTGCAGAAGTGTTCTCTCTCAGGATATATATTCTCACCAGACGGGTGATTGGTAATGCATTTAAACATCTTCCTTTTTGTTCTGGAGGACCATTTTTAATCCATTCTTGCTCAGACACTTACATTTCCTATTCTGGCCCTTATGTGAACCCACTCAAGCAAGGCGGGAACTGTGGAACAACATGTCCCTTTGGGATAGTGGTTAACAGAACATTTAAATCGGCCTGCTTTTATTCCCCTGTAACTCACGCCATGTGTATAGTCACCAAATAACCTTGCCGCTATCCAGAAGTGGTTTTATTCATAGAGTTTGTGTTCAGTACAGCAGAAAAGACATAAAGGTCAACGAAAGGTTTCATTTCGGATAGAAAGGGAGATATAGACACCACGTCAACTCTCATAACACACTGTTGATGGTGCAATTTTTTGTTCATTTTAAGTGCTATGCCTAAAGAAATGAATACCAGTTTTGACAAATCTGTTTGAAATGATGTGAACTCGCTTGCAATGAAAACTCCAGTGGCCTAGAAAAGACTATTTTATTCTATTATTTTATTGTACTTAAGACAGGCTGTCTGCACGGTGGCTGCTTTGTTGAAATCATATGCCCAGCTGTGTCAACTAGCTCAACCAAGTTAATAAAAACAACCTTCAGACAAACTTAACTCAAGCTCTGACAAGTCAACTTGTTTTATTGTGCACTGCTCAACCAAAAACAAACAAAAAAAAAGCCCCCAAAAGACCACCCGAGCTCAGGGTCTGTTTATCTATCAAATGCCATTAATAATAGTAAAATACATAATTAATAAATAAATGAATATAGAAAGAAATTAATTAAAAATAAATAAATGAATAATAGTAAAATCACTTTAAAAATCTCTCAAAAATTGCTAGTAAATTTAACAAATAATTACATAGAAATTACAACTAAAACACTGAATTAAATGTGATTTTTTTTCCAGCTTCGACAAAATCCTATCTATCTATCTATCTATCTATCTATCTATCTATCTATCTATCTATCTATCTATCTATCTATACTATACTAAACTATAAAAATAAATACTAATTTTAATTCTCTAATATTTAATCAAGTTTCAAACTTTCAAACTAAACTATTTAATCTATTTAAAAATATTTCTAATCTATTTTCTGTCAACACTGAAATGCTGCTGACAAATTTGATTTTCTTTCTTGATTTTTTTTTTCCAATTTAAATTTAAATTGGAGTTCTGAATGATGCACAATCCTGCCAGAGCTGCTGGGGGTAGCAGAAAATGTGGTTACTTAGAAATACCAAGAAAATTTATATTTCTTGTAGAAAGTGAACTGTTAGCTATTGGGGAAAAGGTCTGTTTTTATGTTTTTTTAGAGCCCTCTAAAAACTGGGGCACTGGTAAAACATCTACTATACCATAATGAAATATTTGCAATATATGTGTTGCTTGCAACATACTGTCATACATTCTTGTGAAATCATTATTAGTCTTAAATCATAGTAAAGTTAGCCAGTAATGCCAGCAAACCACCCATAACATCAAAACATCAGTACTTACATCAAAAATAAGGATTCGATTCTGGTAATAAATCACGACTCTGGCTACTGGCTATGTCAGAAATTATATTTCAGTTTGATGAACTCATACATACACTGAGTGAGTGCAACACATAAAAACAAGCATCCCCACACCGTAAATTTTAGATTCAGACCCTGCACCAGATCAGCTGATAGGCATTCAGCTGCAGGGCTGGTTACAGTGGCTCAAATATGGAGATGAATAGGAAGGACTGACTCCGTGGCGTGCAGCGGTGGCTTATTTGTGAGTGCTCAGTAACCCAGCGTGGAGCGCAGACTCAGCTCGGCTGTGTGATTTCTGAGCTCTGACAGAGCTCTGGAGGAAATTGCACGGGTGGATGGTCCTGTGATTGCACAGGCCCTTCTGCACGTCTTACTCTGTCACAACAGCGTGACAGTCTTACTACCGATTTTTCCAACAACTCTGGCATGGCTTTCCATGCTCGGCTCCTCCTGCACTCGCGCTGTAATAATGGAAGAATGAAATTAGATCATTTGGGAAAAGTCGTTTGTTTCCACTGTCAGTGTGCTTTGTGTATTTGTTCATGGATTGAATTATGGCTCGGAGATGTGCAATAATGAATATATGAACAGTGCTCCTTGTGATCCATCATAAAGATGTCAGTCACGGAAAAAGTGTTATGGATATGGAACAGAAACTTTTTTTTCTTTGAAAAAGAGAGATAATTGAATATAACTGTACTGCTAATATGCAGTTTTCACAGTAAGGCTTCCCATCTTTTGTTATTTGGCCTGTTCTTGTGATGCTTCTAACACTTATCAAATCCCTTAGAGAATATAACATGGTGAACAAAATATTGGAGCATTTTTTCATTCAGTGGGAAAAATGCTGACCAACGTCACATGCTTTATATATTGTATAGATCGTATATAAAGGGGAGACTGTGGCTTTATCTCAGTAACTAGATGATTTAGAGTCAAAAATCCAGTTACACAAAGGTGTGTTTTCTCTAGCAGAAAAAATCAACACGTACAAGTTAGAATAATTTTTATGACTTTTATCCTCCAAACTAAAAGTCCAATATCATCATTTTTACTAGTCTATAGCTGTTGTGTGAATACACAAAGAACACACTGGAATACATAATACTCCGTTTAATAATTAAAGTATTTTAACCAAAATTTTACCCAAAAGGTTGAACTGTCCTTTTTGGACAAGAGCATTTTTCATAAATGTCTGGTCAGGGCAACCTGTAACATGTATTTTAATCATATAAATGACACCTTTAACTACTGTTTTGTGTGAATGTGCGAGACTTAAGATTCATTAGATACTACAACTACAAGAATAACAAAAGTGCAGTAAATTGTAAAACTATTTGCGCTACAAACCAGTGCGTTTACAATTATTATAATAATCTGAAATAATATGATAACAAAATACCAGTTTGCAATTTAAAGCAGCATAATGGACTGTTTTTGTACAGGTAAAATAACTGGGAGTGATTTCAAGTTACAAACGGCCACATCTGCTTTTATGTTACAACAAAGATCGATAATAAGCTGTTTAATGGCAGGTTCCATTGTGACAACTTACCCCATATAGTGTAGTGCTAATGGGGCATGTTGTCACAAAATGTCAACATGCATTCAACTGTATCTTTTTTTCTTGGGTTATAACAGTTGAAATTAAGGAATGAGCATATGCAAATTTCACTCAAATAAAGCTCCTTTCAAAAATATTTACTGCAATAAAATGTGTGACAACTAGACCCGTTCCCACTTATATTATTTGTTTTTCTGTTTATTTGACAGTTTGATAGAAGACCATGATGCTTAGCTGTTTAAAGCATGTTTGTCTTTCTCCTAAACATTCCTCCTTCCACATCCACTTTTTAATAAAAGGATGGTATTACTCTCACCGTTTTAAGTTCTCACGGTCAGTCAGTAAAGATAAGCCATTCCTTATAGTCCAACGGCGGACCTGACCGCACTGAAGATTGCTTCCCTTTGTAGCGGACCCCCTCTGCTGTCAGTCTGTCTCAGAAGTGACGATGAGCTGGAAGGAACTGAAAAAAATATATATATTGATGTGAAGTCAAAATATTGAAGTGTGAAGAAAAAAGACACACCGGCTGATTATGAGATGTGGCAAGCGTTGAAGAGGAGAAGCACATATCCGTTTTCAGTTTTGATGAAGGCACCCGACGCTTAAATTCCCTTTTCTCATTGTCACTGGATCCTTTCAGTTGGTGGCACATCAAATCTGCATTTGGAAAGATGCAGCTAATCAATGTGCATTCAACATCTGAGCTTCTGACAAAATAACATTTCAGCTCAGCAAATTTTCAGAAGAGTCGCTGCTGACATTTTCGCTTTCCCGTGAATTAGACGAATCTCTGAACGCCGTAGACAGTACGTCTGTTCATACGCTTCGAGTTTCTCAGACTTTAAATAAAATGACTATGTGGATAATAATAACATCCATCAATGTGCCTGAGAAGCACAAAAGGATGAAGAGCATTATATAGACAGATCGTCTCATGAGTAAGCTTGCTTGATTAGGACGCCCGAATCAGTTTTCAACACATCTTTCATGCAAATCATTTAAATGGATACAGGAGACATAATGTACTCCTTGAGGCTTCTCATCAGGAGATTGCTAGACAGAGAGATGAAATAAAATGACTGTTTATTAAATCATGCTGCTCCCCGACAGACATTATAATAGAAAGAAACAGTCTGACATCAGGAGAGCAGGAAATGTAATTCATTGTGGATTGACCTCTGCAAAAAAGCTCTCTGCTTGCCAAGACTAAATCTACTTCATTTAAACCATCCCTATTATTTCATAGACTGTAATCATATTTTTGGGGGGTCTTAATATGTTTTATTTTTAAATAATTTTGTTTTCTGAAGGCTGTTTTTAGCTGAATACTAGATTTATGAAATACTAGACTATGAATTCTTGTTTTACTGTATTTTTGATCAAATAAATGCAGCCTTGGTGAGCATAAGAGACTTAAAAAAAAATCTTACCAACCCCAAACTTTTAAACAGTAGTGTATGCGTACAGTGTATATAAACAGTGTGTGTGTGTGTGTGTGTATATATATATATGCACTTAATGTAGTCTTTAAGGGTACTCCTTAAAATAATGCTATTTTATACCTTTACCAGGAAAGTGAATTAATAGTGAAAAAAATAGTGGGAGAGAGAGGGGTAATGGGATCTGCATTCCCTGGAGCACTACAGCTTCAACATGTTTTTAGCTTGGTACTCTTTGGTTTCCAATCCATCACAGCACTGTCTCAGAGATATAGTCTTCTTACTTGGATCATGTCAGTACATATGTTTTTATGATCTTACATACAGCAATACGTGTTTGAACATCATAGCATCATACATGACAGGGACTGCCAGGGGGCAACAGTAGAAACATTCACACTTATGTCAGCCCGGTCGAGTTAATCACAGAAACTCAGATAACTGCACAATTTCAACCAAACGATGAATCCCTTTTCCCTTCTCGTATCTTTGATGTCAGACTGATTTTCTGTAATTTCACACTTTATTCACAGAGACTACAAAGATATCAATTCAACTGAGCTTTTTTTTAGACTGTCAGAAGGAATCCTATTGTACTCACGAATGCTAATGCTGAATCAAAACAATTAGCAGCTGCTCACTGTACAGTGTTCAACCTCTTTGTTAAATAAGCTGCCTTGTGGGTAATTAGAACAAACATAACTTCTCTTTATGCTGAGCTGCTCACTGTTTACATCACTGACGTCTGTTGAGTTTACTTTATCAGCTCATTAGCCCTGATCACTTGGAAGCCGATATTAAATGCAAAGCAAAGATCAGTTAAGAAAACAGGGATGCTGAACTAACATTTACAGTAGTGGAAACTTGAAAAAGGAAATACTGGCTCATGAAATGTTTATGTATTTATTGTGAAGTACGGACACAGTTCTTTTTTTTTTTTTTTTTTTGCAATTAGTATTAAAACAAAATCATCAAATTTTAAAATTTTAAATAGATTATGAAAAAAAATCACAAATAATTTTTTCTGCAATGTATTGTACATATGTAATGCATATGTATTTTAAATTAATTTAAATGTAATTTACGAAATGTTTATATATATATATATATTTAACTGACTTAAATATATTTGACTTTAACTGACAGTACTATATGTACACTACCATTCAAAAGTTTAATGTTTTCGACATCTCGTTTGCTCACCAAGGCTACAATTATTTGATCAAAAATACAGTAAAGACAGTAATATTGTGAAATATTATAGCAATTTAAAATAACTGTTCTATTTTTTTTTTATTACAAAAAAATGTGATGTGATGGCAAAGCAGCCATTACTCCAGTCTTCAGTGTCACATGATCCTTCAAAAATCATTCTAAGATGCTGATTTGGTTGTCAAGAAACATTTCTTGCATTTTTCAGAATTCTTTGATGAATAAAAAGATAAAAATAACAGAACTTATTTAAAACAGATTTTTTTGTAACATTATAAATATCTTTACTGTCAATTTTGATAGATTTAATGCATCCATCATGTCTTTGTGTCAAAAAATAAATATTTAAATAAATAAAAAAGCTGACCTCCAGCTTTTGAAGAGTATAGCATTTAATCATGTAATTCAATCATAATTGGCAGCTAGGCGGGTCAGACGTGCTGACCTGGACTCCTTCAAAGTTTCAAGGAGTTTTTCATTCTACCATATGGCAGAAATACGCGCTCTAATGTGACCTTCATTTTCTCATATCCACAATACCCTCACCTAGCAGAAGCAGATTTGCTAATGACCACAGCCAGCACGTTTGTAGCAGGTAACAGTTGCCTCCCTCCGTCTCATTTCCTTGTGAAAGCGCAATGTTCACTTGTAAGCTAGCTCAGCATTTGCTACAGATGCACATGCCCATCATCATTAACTTTGGCCAACAAGCAGCTGCTTCATGACATTAGAAACCCCATCTGTTACCCTCCCAACGCATCAGCACAGCAACTCTCCTCGCCAGCAGCAGAAACAGTGACAAACGCCCGGGCGGTCGGCAGCCGCAGGAAATCGAAACTCCTCTACCATCCCCCAATAGCTCCTTATTTGTGCTGATGGGAGCGCAAACACAAGCATTTGACTCAATTGCAGGAAATTGATATAGCTGTCCTACGGGCAAGGTGCGCTATTGCTCTGTCGACCATATCTCCTCAGCTCTGTAGGTAAGGGCATCATGCATCACATCAAGACATCAGATGAGCACATTAAACTATAAAAGGTGCGACAATGGATCTCCCAGCAGCCCTGCGTTACCTTAAATCAATTACTTTTCCATTCAGAGTGAACTTAAGTCTGGCCACTTGTTAAGATTTAGGGTTGCCCTCTTGTCCTATACAATGATGGCATTTCATCATGTTCACGTTCCAGAGTGTCACTCTGAAATGTCCATCTTCAGACAAAGCAGCATGATTCATGTGGCCACACACATCTCCCAGGAGCCATCTGAAGAGTATGTAGGTTAAATTGTATTTGCTAGAATGCCTCTGTTCTCTTTGTCTCTCTCTCGCCTTTTATGTAATCTACATTTTGAGGGAAATTAAGTAGGCTGATTGACGAAATCATCAATTAACAATTGCAATTTTTAGTTTGAAAATCGCAACTGCTAAACTATAATTTTTGATTACATATTTTTGTAGGCCAACCCGGACATTCGCATTACCCTGGTTCCCGATTGGATTTTTCAACTGGCTTTTGGCCTACTGCAGAAAACAAGCTTTGTGACCAATAAATGTTTATTTTTTTAACACATTTTGTTCATAGCGATAATCTTCACAAATTAACACAATTTATTGAAGCCTAATACAATTAGCAGAGATAAAAAGCTAAATATAGACTATAAACGACCATGGTTGCATGACTTCAAGTCACCATCACTAAGCTTTCGACAACTCTTTCCATACAATGTACAGTGCTGATGTGGTATGTAGTGATATTTTAATCACTTTGTAAGTATTATTCTCATGGTCTCTCATGTCTAATTCTCACTTCTGAATTGTGTGATTGTCAGTGTTGGGGTAATGCATTAAAGGTTACGTAATTAGATTACTTTTTCAAGTAACTAGTAAAGTAATGCATTACTTTTAAATCTGCAATGAAATATCTGAGTTATTTTTTTCAAATAAGTAATGCAGGTTACTTTGTTTTCCCATTTATTGATTGACAGCTCTCCTGTCCCCGTGTTGAGAGAAACTGGGAGTGAGGTGCAGAGGCAAAGGCACTTCCTTTAGGCTGAGGCTTATTAATTTCACTTTTAATTTCACCTTTGTGTGAAAGGGCCTTTACAGTTGCCAAAATTATAACTTTTGGGTTTTTGTTATTAAAAAACAAATAAGCAGTCCAGCCCAGGTGACAAAAAGTAGCACAAAAGTAGCGTAATGTATTACTTTACTCTTTTTTTCACTAAGTAACACAATTAGTTACTTTTCATTGAGTAATGCAATATATGCACTACTTTTAAAAGTAACTTTCCACAATACTGGTTATGGTATACTTTTACAGCTGTAGCTACACCATGTAGAAGAAGTAATGTGGTTGGATTCTTGTATAGACAGTAGCATGCTGTGATTATAACTTTAATTTAGATAATAACCAGTAATTTGGAAAAACATATAGCATAAAGCATGTCTAACTTCATTGATGACTGAACTGATTCAAGTAAACAATGCCAGAGAGACAGAAATAGCCACATCTACACTTAAAGGTTGGCTATTATTCAGTAAGTGGCCTTATGGTTGGGGAAGAAGACCTTTCCTTTGAATTCAAGCAAATGATTAGATGCTTCCACTCTTTAATGGTTCTTTTCGACCCAGGTTAAGTGCCTTCCCTACCTCGAAATGTAGAATTCAGGGTTGATTCACCTTGTTTTTTCCATGACATGACAAATTTGGTCTTAAAGTGCTTGTCTGTTTCAGTGGATATTATTTCACAGTTGGGGTGATACAATGTCTCTAATGCAATGCTGATAAAGGCCCTAATGACCAGAATTGAGGAAATAAAAGTGGACCACTTAAAGCTAAGCTGAAATATAAGCATGTGCAATTATAATATCACAGCAGTTTAAAAGCTTACAATTTTCCAGTGACCTTAAAGCACCTCTAAAATGCACGGGTTATGCAGGTGATGTGCAGTAGCATTCTACACATCTAATTCCAAAATATAGCCATTACTGATATTTACACAAAATGTATTGTAATACATATGTGAATATTTAATTTCTATTATTGTAATATTTATTGTAAATGTGAGAAAATATTTTAAAACTTCATTGTATAACTGCATGGAAAGCTGATTTCATAAGAAGACCTCGCTACAATGAAAAGGGATATTTAATTCATCATGCACCCCCATCTGTTCTGGTTGTGAGAAAATTAGAAGCGCTCTTAGTGGATGAAGTCAATTATGAACTCCATCCATCAAACTGCCATTTTCTCCTGAGCACCAGAAATCCAGAGGTGAACAGTTGCTTGAAGCATCCACATAAACACCCCCGGTTAATAATATTATCTTTCTAATGCATAAATCAAAATAAATTCGGCCACATAATCTTCTTGTATTATGTTTTAGCTCAAATCTGCTGATGGACAGCATCTGAACAAGCCTATGGCACACAAAAGAAACTGGAACAAAACAATTTTGGGTCGGTGCAGTCGTTCAGAACTATGGTAATGGGATGATGTTAGAAAATAAATTATATTTTTTTACTGTGAAACTATGAAACGAAAGATTCAGTGTGCTTAATCACACATGAAAAGGCGAACACTCTTTTGCTTACAGCGCATCTGATCAAATGAAGTCAGAGCTCAGCTCTGCTATGCTATCGCTGTAGTGAGCAGCAGTCATTAGCTTATCAGGAATGGAGGCAGGTGTGATACCACAGAAAACAAGCAAGCCCACAATCTCCAGGGCTGTGGGCAGAGACTTTGTGTAAACAAGAATGAAAAGTAGACCTGAGCACACTTCTAATACCAAAGCCTGAGGGGGATTTGGAAGAGTCAACAGATAGCGTGTTGAAATCTACTGGTGCTGATAATAACCTGTGCTCTCCAAAAGGACACATGCATGTAAAATATTCTACTATTAGTATAGAAGGACTTATTAAGCAAATCATGTCAAACATCTTTAAATAAACTGTATTTTATGATATTTTCCACCCTCTCTGACCAATAAAAAATGAAATAAATTGTGCCTCATATAGTTTTTTACTTCCTCACCTTTCACATAAAGCATATTTGTGTCTGTATCACATTGTAAAGATTCACAAAACAGTACACAGTGTGGAAATTTTGAGTTCTGAAACTTTCAGAGCTCAGTAAACTTTTTTATATAAAAAGATTAAGGTACATTTAATTCCTTATAATATGACCACTTTAAGGGAATTAAATGTTTCCACTCTAGAATTAGAAACAGGTCAGAGAAATCTCCGATTGCCTCCATTGTCAAAATTTGGGCACTGATTGTAATTACCTGTTTTTAGTCATACTGTGGATGTTACATGCATCACATTTCACCACACTGAGAAACTGTCATATATATGTATATATATATATATATATATATATATATATATATATATATATACACACAGTATACACACACACACACACACACACGCACACACATTTATATTGGTATCCATCCAGAATAGGATCCATTTGCAACAGGACTGTCAAAAACATTATGAGCAAGGATAATTGTTACTAAAGAGGAGCTGAGAATGCAGATGTAAGTGGAATTTGCACAAATGGAGAAAATCTTTTACAGTCTATGCATTTGCAATATTCAAGGTCTCTGCAGAGGGTTATGAAAGCATGGCTGTTGTATAAAGGCATTTTCAATTGTTGTGCCACTAATGGCCTGTCAGTTGTAGCAATTATGGATTGCCCTTTAAAGAGGGCCAAAGGACACCAACACTGTTTCTTAGCGTCTGCATTAGCGTCTGCATCTGCACTATTTAGCAGCATCAAGAGACACCACATGGTGGTCAATTCCAACTTCCAGTTTGGACAATCTGAAGAGTTGAGCAATAACACTTTACAGTAACGAGCATTATATTCACAGCAACATATTACATTTAAATATTTAAGCTATATCACACAAGCAAACGCACTGTTGTTCCAGAACAGCTAAATTAATTTGAGTATTACAGGGCATTGCTATAGCCCCGTGGGAAAAAAAAAAAAAAAGGCTAAAACAAGCTTATGTTGGTTGGCTGGATTTAGCTGGTCTTCCAGCCTGGTCATAGCTGGTTTAGCAGGCTCTTTAGAGGTGTTTTAACCATTTCTTTTAGCTGATCAGGCTGGTCAGGGTGGGAAACCATCTAAACACTTAGCCAGGCTGGAAGACCAGCTTCACCAGCTTAAACCAGCTATGTCCAGTTTAGCTAAGACAAGCCAACCAGCATAGGCTATTTACCTACTGAGAATCATTATTCCTGAAAATAGTTAAACAATCATGTTGTGCATGTTTTTTTTTTTTATCAGCTGTTTTGATAAACAACTAGCAATTCACAGATGAATGAATGGTTGAATCTCACATGAATTGCAAAATGTCTGAAATTGTTCATAATTAAGTTTGATTCATTCAGGTGGTTTACTTGTGCACTAAATCGTTTGTAGAGGTTTACACTGAAATGATAAATAAAGATGAAAACAAAAAGAGCGCTGGATAAGATGGACACCTAGCTTGAGATAATCTATGTAAAACAAAAGTGACAAATGTATTCTATCATTTGTCAGCGATAAAGCAGCTTTATTGTGTATGCAGCTACTAAACGACTCTGTGCTGCAGGTAAAACCAATTTATATCCATAACAGTACTAAAATATAATACGAGGATACTTTTTGATTTGTACTGATAAGATGACAGTACTGAGGCTAAAACGCACCTGGAGAGTGAAATTGCTTTTAACAGTTCAATTCTTTTATCAAGTTAATATATTGAGCAACATAAAGGATGTTACCTCTATTATTGATCCGGCAACCAAAATAGTTCCAAAAGAAAGCCAGAACAATTGTTATGTCTCCGTGAAACATAAAGTAGACTACTATGGCGGTCCTAAATGGATTTGTGTTTTTGAACGAATTGCTTACATGAATGATTTAGTGACTTAATCATTTGTTTTGTTACTGAATGAATCAGTGGTTTTAAATGAATCATGTGATGTTTGATTCAAATGACCCATTTAAAAAAGGCATAATGTAACCTAAGAGTCAGGAATAAATTTGTAACCATAGAGAATCACTGAAGAATTCACAACTATTTGAACTATGTATAATACTAATAATACTAACAGACAGAATGTGAAAATGTAAATCAAAAATAACAGTAAATAATTATATTAAAAAATCATAGGTGAAATTGACTAATAATGAAAACGTCTGTCACTGATTACTATGAATCACCATCTTAAAAAGGATCGCCTAAATAATTTTTGAATAAATCAGATGTTACTCTGCATTTATTTATTTTGATGACAGGGCATTGAAAAGTGTGGGCAATATAACCTTATTCTCAGTAATAAAAAGAAAGAAAGCTCACACGTTTCACAAAACAAACCAGCGTTTGTTCATCATCAAGGTCAGGAAACATTCTGAGTTACCACGCTTTTGAAATTGAGTGTTATTAGAAACTGTTTATGTGTGGTGAGAGAGGTGTGACAGATAATATTGGAAATTAGAAAGTACCCTCTAAAACAATTGAATTCACAGATGCCTCGCAATTCAGTGCCAAGCAAACACCCTTCCTGGATATCCAATCCGAGTTGTAATTTGGGGATCTATTGTTCCGTCTGTTGGAGCCTGGTTAGAGTTTACTGTCAGAAGCTGTGTTGTTTCCAAAGATCAGTGTGTTTATTATAAAACAATCTGTACCGTCTGAGCCAGCTTGTTCCTCCCACTCAAACTGCACTTAACAGAGAAGTTTTTATGAGTATTTATAGTTTATAGCCTCACAAGTGCCAACATTAATGGGAGTAACAAAGAAACTGATGCCCCTTTGACCTTTTCCAGCTAAATGAGCCACGGCTTGCAAATGAGATTCAGAAGCAAAGTCGATATTTCTATTGTTATTTCAAGTTTGTTTGATGATGGTTGATGATTCTTGAACTAGTCAAAGTTGTCATCCCATATTTGAAATTTACAAAAACCGAACACTTTTTAGAAGGCTTGATTTCACAACTGACAGAATAGCGAGTTGGCTGACAATCTGAAATGTTGCAATATATCTGGTGTTTTAAAAGTGGGAAAGTTTTGGAAAGGTTCATATGTTCTTCATAATTGATGACCTAACAATTTTAAATAGGTTTTGCATTATGTGTGAGTTCAGAGGGAACTGTAGCCATAAGCCCTCTAATTAAAAAAGTTTTAATTATGTCTTGAAGCAATTCTGCACATGCACACGGTAAAGAAAAAAAATCTGGGTTTTTTCTGTCATTTACTTTATACTCAGAAATCATTAAGAACATTCAGCTTCCTTCAAACAAACCGAGTAAGATATATATCAAGTGATCCTTGTTACTTGAGAAAACCGACCTCTCAGTGAACTAAATCAGAATTGGACATTAAGATCAAAACAGGTAACAGGAGCGATCCCAGCCTTTTTTGGCTTCGTCTGCTCTTCGCCAGATTCTCTTTTATTTTTTCCTTTGCACATTTCTGCGCTTTTTCTTTTGTCTTATCAGAGTACGACTCCCCACTGCCCTTCCTCTCATCAGAGCTAGTCTAAGCCCCGTTGGCCGCCTCCTGTGGAGAGAGTTTCTCTGATCTGGGTTAAGCAGGAGGCTGTGAGTTTGTGGACACTGACATAGCCTTGACCGCCCCAAGGAAATGGACCCATTATTGGCCACGCTCTGGTTTTCTGACACTCACTCATTATTGAGATCCTCATAAAGTCACAGTTTCAGAAAATAAGGGCAGACAGTGATGGGTATCTGACTACAATGTAGACTATCTGACAAACTTTAATTAGCACAGAGAGGAACAGCTCAGGCGCTTTAAAAAAAAAAAAAAAAAAAAGAGGGTGTAGGGCCATACGTATTTAATGTTGTATAATTTTTTTGTAAGTTAAATAAATAAATAAATAAAAGCTACACTATGTAACTTTTGGCGGTTACACTATGTAACCCTCTAGCAGCTGAAGCATAAAACTTGCGGAGAAACATTGTTTTGGTAATTACCAGAGTTGTGCTTTGGCTCTGCTATTCTGCGCAGATGAATCTGAATGTTTGCGATGCACCGCGGTGTCCGTGTTTATAGGTGATCACCTTGTCAGTGCGAATGTCACTAACAACATCAAAACTCGCTCAGTAGCTAAAGACAGATATCTGAAATACATGTCTTATGAGTAGGTAAGTAGTTTATGCTGCTGTTTTTTGTTTTGACTTGTTGAAATCAGTTGTTTCAAAGATAGCCTAACATTACAAAATGCTGACATAAAGATTTTTAAATATAACTATAACTTTGCAAGGCTGTTTATAGGCTAACGGGTAGTGTCTCTTGCCTGAAAACTATTTTCGGTTCTAGGTTCAGTTTTTGTGGCTTCAACTAGCTACTTCGGTAGTAGCCCGAACTTCTTTTCATATTTACAGATATCACATGAACAAGCACAGACGACTGATCAATTGAAAAGCATGTAGTTTCCCGGAAAATTCATCACTACAACTTTAAAATGTAAATAATAATTATAGGTTTACCATAGTGATTTAGGGTAAAGCAAAAAAATGGCTTGCAAGATGGTTTTATCATGTACTTGCTCATTATTTAAATACTGTTAATTTCGAACAAAAAAAAATGACAGTGTAGTTTTTAAAAAAAAAAAAATTGTCTAATTAATTCTAATCTAATAATATCATAATAGCATCCCTAGTAGGAGCATGTGCACTAACTGCTGGGCCCTGATTAGTACAGTGATTATAGATGCTATCAATCAAAGACAATAAAACTCATTACACTTAAAATCCACGTACACACTACAGCTAAATTCGGTTGTCAGTTCACCTTTTACTCCTTAATCGCGTTCTGTACACACATAATTCACTAAAATACGGGAGTGACAACCGCATTAACTCCCGAAAAATACAGGTAGTGACAACTGCATTTACAGAAATTCTACGCAGTGTGTACAGAACTGAAATGAATAACTAGTTGTTAATGACGTATTTAAACTTGCATCAGAAATGTGTCTTCGTCTGTATGTGAGATGCAAGAAAATAACAGTGAAATTAGTCTTAACCTTAGCACATTTTGACACGGCCCTGCAGTAAAGTGTCAGTGTTGCCAGATCTTCACAGAAAGAAAAACAACACACAAGCACAAAAACACTAAAACACCAAAATGCTTTATGTTTTATAACACCAAAAAAAATCTTATATCTCATATCTGCAACAGACCACTTTACTAACTCCATAAAGTGCCTAGCTTTATGAGCTAAGTCCAAACAACATACTTAAAAGCGCTTGTAATTATGAGGACATGGCAACACTGCAAGACAGCGCTCTCTATAGCAGCCTCCCGAGCAGAAACAAAACACAGCACGTCTATCAGCGGTAGTTCAGTTAAAATCGACGGAGAAAAAAAAGAGTCTTTAGCCAAAAAATGGCAGATACCAAACAGCTAAATTCTTCTTCACTCCTGCAAGAAGCTAAAATGTTGCTATGGTTACAAATGCGGGAGTGACTGCTGTTCCGTACACACATGGAACGATAATTTACGGGACTCACTCCCGCATTTAAATGCGGTTGTCACTCCTGAAACTTACAGTGTGTACGTGGCCACAGAGATGTCGCCCTTTAAAAACTTGGGGTTAAGGGCCTTCTTTTGTTTTTCTTCTTTGTGAATGAAAATATTTAAATGCACACAGTATTCGAAAGCCATATAGTTTTACTGTATCAAAATATCCCATGTCTGTAGCACTATTGGCAGTGGATAAACAAGCCTAACACTCAGCTTTCAGCGATGCACAATGCATCTACAGAAAGATAAATGAAATTATAATTAAGTGACTGAATTAGCAGAGTTCGTCTAGCTTCCACTGGTTTAATAGAAGGATTGACTTTAAAATGCAAAATTCTTAAGTGTCAGTTTGCGTGATGTTTAGTATAAAGCCATTAGCCTGAGAGTGTTATTAAGGCTACCTATGCTTCTTCAGGATTTTGTAAATGCATTTTAATGTCAACACATTTAGCTGTCCATTAAATACTTAACAATGTATGTTTTCCTTTAAATAACATGAAGAGTCATCTACACAATCATCAAATTGACAAATAAAAAATTGGCAGTGTCATTACTGGGACTTGACAAAGCGGTTGTTAATAGGGAGAAGACTGGAAAGCGTTGAGTGGCATTGCATTTACAATTTATCTGCCATCAAATTAGCCTCTCGCCATGTCCTCCATTACTAATCCCATAAAATCAGAAAGGACTGTGGCGTGTTTGTGGTTTCTCTCAGGCCTTTCATGAGGGTTGATTTATTATCGCACTGAGCTAAATGGAGCAGGAGTTGGACTGTGACTCATCTCTTGATATTTGTGTAATGAGTAATTCTGTAACATCAGAATCAGAATCAGAATGAGCTTTATTGCCAGGTATGTTTACACATAAACACAAGCTTCCACAGTGCAACAGAATGACAGTGACAGAACAAAAAAACACAGATAATAAAAAGAAGAATTAAAAAAATATAGAACAAGTAAATAAGGAATAACAATATACAAATTGACAATTGTATGTACAGGTATATAACAATAGACAGTTGTATGTACAGGTACATTATGTGCAGTTGTAATGTAGACTAATAAATCTTATGTATCCGATCTTTGATTATGTTTCTCATATATATTTTTTAAATTAAATCATCATTTATTGATTGAAATTATGTAATAGAAAGTTTTAGACGAAGGAGAAATTTAGCATATGATTAGTAAATATACATTAAGTCCTTTGAATGTTCTATCACAATTCCAAAAAAAGATTAGTATTTTATATAGCATAAACATTTCATTGAATTGCATATATATATATATATATATATATATATATATATATATATATATAATTGAATAATTGAATAATTGATCATTGAAATTTGAGTTGCATATATTAAACCAATTTATTTCATACAAGTATAATTTATGTACTTTGTGTATTTAAGCTTACCTAAAACTTCTTTTGCTGCCTTGTTAACACTGATATTTTCTTCAGGAGATGCAAATTTAGTTTCTACCATGCAGCTGGGTTCCCCTCCAACAGCTAGGCATGTACAGCTCTCATTATAAGACATTTTAATCTATTCAAATCAGTTACAGAGACAAAAAAAGATTTGTATCCCCTTTATGGGTAAATGAATGCTTTAAAGACATTTGCATGTTCTCATTTCCAAGAGCTCTTAGTGAAGCAACCTTTTTCAGTCGGTAGATATAGCTGTGGAATAATGGATTACTGTACATGATTATTCCACACGCTTGTCAGAGGAACTGATAATGAATCGGAGGGGCTGGCAGGCTGGCGTGACAGCACATTGAGATGAAATGAGGCCAAAACTTAAAGGGGGTGCTGTGTGTTTCAGCTCAGGGATACAGCCTCTGCCTTACCTCTCACATTCTCTACAGAGACGTCCTCCATAATGCATGCCACCTCGGTGGACACCTCGACTTGGCTTCTAAGTCATTGCCTTTCAGCTCTTCTGTTGTCTGATGAATGAGAGGGGTATCTTTATATGTGTGAGAGTACATGTGTGTGCACATAAGGTTGAGGCGACTGAAAGAGAATGCGGTAAAAATGGGGAGAGAAACAGATTTGAGAGAATGAGAGTGTGACACAGAGGCAGCGAAGTGACAGCTACAACACAACAACAGTCGGACTTGCTTCCCATATATCCCAGCCTCACTCATAGGAGATTTCTTTTGTTTTGAAAGAGTGATTTATTTTATTTTGGTACATACTTTTGATTTTCCTCAATAGGCAAAACAAGACACTCCATTTACATATGGTTGAAAAGAGTGATTTAAATAAATACATTTAAGAGTTGCGTCGTCTTTAGCCTAGTATTATTATTAGTATTCCTCATTTTGAACAGTGACCGAACTTTGCATGCATGAAGGCTCTGAGAGCTAATTGCATATTGTGTGATTTTGGGATGGATGAGAAGTATGGTTGCCCAGCAACTACTGGTTAAATTTGCAATATTCAAAACATCAGCCCCATTACTACCTTGTTTGAGCTAAAGAGTTAAATTTCACATGGGAGCACTTTTTTTATTTATTTAAAGGGGTCCTATTATGCTTTTTCACTTTTTGAATTTTAGTCAGTGTGTAGTGTGTATGTTTGGCCATAAAAAGATCTACAAACTTACAAATCTCAAAGTCCACTCCAAAGGGAGATATTTCGTTTTTAAAAAAAATCCCTTTTCAAGAACTACAACGAATGGCTCGTTTGGACTACAAAGTTGTTTTTTGGTATTTGTGACATCACAAAGTGGCCCATTAGAATATCATTAAAATAAATCCCGCCTCCGGAAATTCGAATGCACATTTCAAAATCGAAACCCGGTGCGGGTGTTTTTATATCACTGTATTTCTGATGGAAACTGACTGTCTTCAGAAAATTTTGGATGTCATTTTCATTTCATCTTACATGTAATGTCTGATAAAGCAGTGTTTGTGACAGGAGCTCTGCTTTGTGTACAGCGTTACCGGAGAAACCTCACTCTCTCCCGCTCCAACAGCGCCTCCCGCTGGCAGAGAATGAACTTGCATATATATATGCTGCCACAAATAGTGCAACTCTGTGGGACTATGGTATAAATAAATTCAACTGTATAACAATTTCACTGCAATTCATATTATAATGTTAGAATTAAAGAACAATAAACATAATACATATTACCGTTGCACTTATCTGTACACAGTAAATGCAGTTATTTTTAAGCTGTTGTTGACATCCTATCTAAAACATGATTTAGCCAAAAAAAACAACAACAATATCATTACCACTTTAATATGTCTTGCAATATCCGTGCGTGCAAAGGTTCTGCGTGATCCTCTTGTTCAATATTCTCGGGGTCTGAATTGATATGGCAATATTCATGGGTTCCAAAGACATCAGTTCCGCTATGCTCGCCGCCATATTTGTGTCCGATGTGACAACGAGCACAGCTCATCTATATGAGATTTAATAGATAATATTAATATATTGAAATAATAAATTACCTTTTACTACCATTTCCCACAGTGATCCTTGGACTTGATTGTATTTTTAAGACAGCAAGTGTAACAGTTAGGCCATGTAGGTCCTGATTACTTGTAAATTTAAAACTGACATCAGCTCAAAGCACTTTTGAGCCCCTTTCACACAGTAATACCAGTAAATTGCCGTAAAATGACCAGAACGACTTTACTGGTAAATTCAAAACTGCACTGTTCACACAGGCAACGGCATTCCGTCTTTTTTCTGGTAAAGCACCATTCACACATCGGTTTTAAATTACCGGTAAATTCTGTGACATCATAAAACGGAAATGACCTCTAAACGGCTGTGCCTCCCGGTGTTGTGTTTGTAAACATGGAGGGGTAAACGCGATCAGTGCTTTTGTTGATGTTTTCATTTTTGTGCCAAACGTTCACATTCATGCTGCTTCTTTTGGCCCAGAGACATCGCATATTCGCATTACACGACTTCAAACACAGCACGGAGTAAATGCGTCATCTGCATCAGAATGTTATGATTGGCCCAGAGCTGTTGAATTTTGAATTTCAATGGCTCTGGATTGGCCCGGAGTAGACGTCACCGCGTTCTGAACTTGTACGTGCTCATACCGGTAATTTTCCTTCTGCGTTCACACACAGCAGAATTCCGGCAATTTACTGGTAATGTTACAACTTCTCATACTGGTAAATTGCTGGAACGAATTTACCAGTATTTTTGAAAAGGTCCCGTTCACACATGATCTCTTTACGGCAATTTACCGGTAATTTTCCGGAAAAGTCTGTATGCGTGAAAGGGCTAAATGATAGTGTAACAAGATAACGTTAGCTAGCTTACTACACAATCTGAATTTAATGTAAATTTAGCTGATATTAGCACAATTTATATTTAATCATTCCTTTGGACAAATTACTGTTTGAATTGCGAAAGTAGCCGCTCGATGAAGGCTTTAAGACCTTGAAGAATCCTCTGCTTCATGGCGAGTGGGACTTGCGATTCCCTTCTCCATCCGCGTTTTGATGTCAGCAAGTCAGTTTTGGTGAATGCAAACAACGTGATTACTGATCATGAGCCCAACATACAGCAAGCCAAGAAAACATGCAATCTACCTGAGGGAAGACGTCTTTCACTTCTAGTGTATTCTTAAACCTGGGTTTCATTATTGAAGCACAAATTCAGGCACCAAAATCAGCCCACACAAAGTTCTCTTTAATTAAAAATATGCATTTTCATTTATTCTTAGGTTACATCATGGCTGCAAGAACATTTTAGTTCAAAATGTTGCCACTGTAAAAAAAAAAAAAATCTTACTGGCTGACGTTTCAGACTTTCAATTGTTATGCTTTCAAAATTGATGCCTTACATATGTAGGCTATGTCCTAAATCATTACACTACTTGTGCAGCCAGTCACAATTCACAAAGGTAATTTACTCAGGATGATGTGTTTTGTTGTTGTTGTTGTTGTTGTTGTTGTTGTTGTTGTATGACAAATTCAATATAATGATAAATAGGTTTAGCAAAACAAATGTGATTATTTTTATGCACCTTTATATAGCCTATATACTTAACTGCAGACACGGAAATGGCATACATTATGTGGTACAATGCAAATATTTTAATGTCCTTTATTCTCCTATAAAGAATCACAATTGTCCCTTATTATCGTTTTCTGAAGTTGGTAACCGTATTAGCTGCCAGTGATGCCTTCTGATTGAAGCCAACAATTTATTCCGCTGATCTAACCTCTTTCGGATCGAATAAAATTGTAGTTTGGGGTTTTTCTGATGACTCTTGTTACAGCACAACATATCCCGGGCATATTGTAACGTTGTGAACCTTCTGGGAGTGTTTCGTTGATTTTCCTCTGGTAGTTGTGGCTGCCGTGACCATAGACTGACAGGTCATGCAGCAGTGACTTGGACACAAAAATGGCGGCGATAAAGCACAGTGACGTCACATGGTACCTATGGATAGACAAACTTGCTGTTTTGGCAAAGGGCGGGGCAGTATTGAAAAACTGTCTAAGCTGTTCACCAATCACAACGCACTGGGACAGCTAACCAATCACAACGCATTTTGTTTTTCGGAAGGCGGGCCTTCATCAAACCCGGAACTAATCGAGCCGTTTGTGCCAGGCTGAGGAGGAAGTTATTGTAATAATGTAAATTATGTGAAAAATAAAGTGTTTTTTCATTTTGTGTGCTTTATCCAATGTTCAGCTAGCATTCCATTGGCATGACGTCTGAGGATGAGACTACAACATGACCTTCTTCAGTGCATTGAATAAGGTCATGTTGTGACTAAAATGTTTGTCGTTTCTTAGTGAAGTTGTGGTTTTTATCTTGCATTTGATATTATTGGTCATCTTTTTTCACCCTGTGCGGGACCTCTTTTTTTTTTTTACTTTTCACCTATTTGTATTATAGTGGCTTGCGCACCTAGACTTTGAGGAATTTTTCAGGTGCAGTGAGTTTTTGGTGATTTCTTCAGGTCAAGTTTTCAAAATGACCCATTATTAACCACTTTGTCCAGTGGTTCTGACTTTTTTTTACATGTCATCCATGAACAAGGCTTTCAATCATTCCATAAGCAAAATTGATTAAGTAGTTTTTCTGGAATGAGAAAATTAATTGTAAGACCATTGATGCAAGTTCATAGACTCTAATATTAAATTTGGGTTATCCTTTTTAAAATATCTGTCGCTTTAAATTTACTTTGTACTTGAAGATAGAGAGAGAATATGAACTAAAATAGGTATAACTGTTGAGCAGCAAAATTATAGATCAAAAGTCAACCAGGTAAAAAGAGTAAAAAATGTTCTATACTGAGATGTCAGAGAAAACAATGAACAACTTTGAACTTTGGATTGATTCCTATATGCACTGGATCCAGCTAATTGCTCCTTGCGGCTATATTTCTTAAAACTGAAAGCTCATTCAGCGAACAAAGCATCCTTACAACATTTAAAATGTCTCAGAGGTCATAGTTAGTAAACCGCATCTAAAACACGACAAGGCAAGCAAAACAACTTCACCGTAGTCTCTTCAACTTCTGTTTGTCTTAAAGTTACTCTCTCACTGCCCTCTGCTGATGAATAAACATAGTGTGCCTGGCTGAAACATAAGCGGGCCGCTGGCAGTGTGACTTTCTGTATGAAATATTATCTTTCACGTATGACGAACTGTAAATGAAGTACCTGGGGGCAGCGTAAACACACACAGTGTACTGATGCTGATGAAACCTAATTTATTAGTGTTCCTCTCCATGCATTTAATGAGTAAGTGTGTTGGTAATTGTGTTCATGCTCCTCATATCTGAACCATCCTTTTCTGTGGGTTCATTAAAATGAGCTTCATTAGATAGAGATGCATTGACAGCTAGCGAGATGTGGCTGGCAACAATTAATTGGACATCACTACTGAGCCTCCAAACCTGAGAGAATTATTTGGCGGAGTGTTGAGTTGCTTTGGAGGACTGTTTAATTATACGTGCATTAACAGCTCGCTTGTTTTCCTGCCCATGTGTGAATTCGGTTCTCTCGTGTCGCCTGCTCATAACTCTTCGTCTAATATAGACGGGCATTCTGAAATAACAATGCGATGGCGTGCACCGTTCTGCATGAATAAAAAGGGCAGTACATGTGCTTAACAGTGTTGTGCATTTCCTGGAGGTTTGGTAAAGGTCATTTTCGGATGGAGTGCATGGGTTTATTGCTCTTTAGAAGGGGAGGCTAGGTGTCTAATACAGAGAACATTTCGAAAAATCTTTGTCATGCACATTTTATCAGTTAATGACTTCCTAGGAGAAAAGAAAATTTTTTTTTGTTCTTCTTATTTGGATGACTTGCCATACTAAGTTAAAAAGCTTTATTTTAGAAAGTTCCATTTCATAGGCATTGGCACACAAGTTTTATTCAAGTTCTGAAAGACCTTTAACATACTTAATATTATACAAGATCTCATCCTCTAAATCATAATAGTATTAAATAAAACTACAGGATACACAAAATGGTCTGATTTCTTAGTCATTCGTATATGAATGCAAAACAAAAAATCATAATGTACAATTATTTGTGAAATAAAGTATGAGAATTCTTTCTTATCTAAGGTTAGGGGATACTGGGCCATGTTGTCACACATTTTACTCAAGTGAATAATAACTTGTAGTTTGTTTGTTTTTATGTTTGTTTGTTTTTTTTTTTAGGGTAGGTTCATTTCTGTATAGCCAGATACAGCCACAAAAACCCTTGAATATTTCAAAGCTGTTGAAAGTTAAAGAATAGTCGACCCAAAAATGAAAGTTTGCTGAGAATGTTCTCACCCTCGGGACATGCAAAATGTAGATGAGTTTGTTTCTTCATTGGAACAGATTTGGAACCCATAATATCACTAATAATACATAATAACGCTTCAGTGAAAAAGTCAAAACAAACTCATCTACATCTTGGATGGCCTGAGGGTGAGTACATTTTCAGCACGTTTTCATTTTTGGATGAACTGTTCCTTTAATTCTGATTGTATGGAGTGAGTTGTCACAATGAAAACCTGTCTTTAATTTGCCTATTACAGTTAGACATTTGGCAACTTATTTTGCATTAAATGTGTCCATTTTATAAGTTCTTGCATTCCCTGGCAATTGAACCCATGACTTTGACATTGCTAGCCTAGCACCCTGTTCTAAGCATATACACATGATAAATATCTGCTTTAATATGAAGAAAGCTGCGGCTTCTGCTCAGTTTCCGGGATCACTGGCCCACCAGACTGAGCTGCTGTAATGCTCTTCATGTAGTGCAGTGGGACTACGGCCCACATGCTCTCCAGCTCCCAAACTATTTAGTGACAAACCACCACATTAGAGTCAATTCAGATCCATATCTGTATTCCTAATTCAGAAAGACAGACATAGTGCTTTTTTGCCATTCTTACAGCGTCACGCATCAGTGCGTTCCCAGGATATTTCTACAGTGGGGAATCTGAAGTGCAAGTAGAAGTAGGCCGTTAAATAACAGCAACTAAATATTAACACTCGCCAAGCATCAGACGCGAGTAAAATGTAAGTAACATGGCAGTGACTGATCATTTTATTAAGAACAACAACACAAGGTTTAAGTCAAACTAGAATGATACGCTAGTTTTCAGTTTACTTAAAAAGGCAGTATCAAGTGGTTCCACACAACTGTGTAAAGTAGTTTTAAAGCAGCTACAGTGAGTAAGGTAGTTTTCTTCAATCTATTCCAGTTATAAAGTATTCAGGTGAGCGGGTCCACAACAGTTTTGAAGTTTACGTCATCACAGTTCCATGTTCTCATTGGTCGTCATCAGTTTTCTGTGTTTTCATTGGCTGGTTGGCACCTGAGACAATAGGGTCTGGCTGCAGACTTGCACTTGCATTTTCAGACTTGCACTCTCAGACTCGCACTCTCAGACACCTGCACTTCTTTTTTATTTTATTTTATTGTTATTATATTTATTATTTTATTGTTATTATTATTTTTTAATTGAATTTCTCAACATTTTACACAAGTAGCCAGGTGGTGAAGACAAGAAAAAAGAAACTAAATTACAATGTCACTTCCAATCGCCGCTTGTACTTTTTGCTACCTGCGACGTCACTTGCAATCCACACAAACCGTGCGTGTTGCCAATGGAGACGAGACGCTGTGGTGGTTAAACGATTAAAACTAATTTAATATCACAACATACAGGGTCCTGCAAGTCATCTGTAAGAGAAAAAGACAAGACCCGCAAATCCGCAGCCACAGAACAGCAGAATATGAACGCAATGTGCAAAGTCTCTCATTAAGCGCTTTTAAACCTCCAGTAGAAAACCATAAACACTTAAAATCGCCGATAGTGTTATTAAAAGATCAAATTCAATATATAGTTTATCAATTGAATGTACTACAAGGCAAGCATATGTCCACGAACACAACGAGCAAACGTTCACTTTTCCTTCCATACAGCAAAACGCTTAATGTGGCATAATAACAGACTAAGATGATAAAGACCAAGGGCCTGTTCCATAAAACAAGTTTACCAAATAAGCCAGGCTTATTTCAGTTAGTCTGACTTATTTTGAACCAAATCAACTGACAATAAGTCAGACTAACTGAAATAAACCTGGCTTATTTGGTAAACTTGTTTTATGGAATAGGCCCCAAATTCAGTAGGCTATTTCTTATTATTGATGCAAACTATACAGACCATATGAACACGCATTAAGAAATGCATTAAATGATATTAAAGGACCAACTCCGTGCAGGCAAGCAAACGAGCCCAGAACGCAATGCGTTAAGTTGCACATTAAATGATTTCCTCCCGTACAAAATCATTATAAATAAAACACGTAACGTAGCTTAATGGACAAAGACAATGATACAAAAGGGCTGTACACATTTTATTCTAAATGGGAAAATGTGAAACTTTGCATGTTGCGTTTATTCTGGGCTCACCTGCTTATCTGTACATATTAATTATGTTTTAATTTAATTTTAATTTAATAGTTTTAATAATGAAGAGGAGCATATTGAGTTTGGTCTTTATAATCTTAGTCCGTTATGCCACATTATGCCACGTTTTGCAGTATGGGAGGAAAACACTATGTAAATATACATTATATTAATAAACTATATATTGAATTTGATCTTTTAATAGCACTATCTTAACGCATTAAGTCATATTAAGTGTTTATGATTTTCTATGGGAGGTTTAAAAGTGCTTAATGAGAGCACTGCGTTCATATTCGACTGTTCTGTTGCTTGCCACGGATTTGCGGGTCTTGTCATTTTCTCTTACAGATGACTTGCAGGACCCTGTATGTTATGATATTAAATTAGTTTTAATCGTTTAACTACCACAGCGTCTCGTCTCCATTGGCAACACGCACGGTTTGTGTGGATTGCAAGTGACGTCACAGGTAGCAAAAAGTGCAAGCATCGATTACAAGTGACATTGTAATTTAGCTTCTTTTTTCTTGTCTTCACCACCTGGCTACTTGTGTAAAATGTTGAGAGATTCAACTTAAAAAATAATTAATAAATACAATAAAATAAAAAATAAAAAAGACTGCAAGTGACGTCACTTGCAGAAGTGCAGGTGTCTGAGAGTGCAAGTCTGAGAGTGCAAGTGCAAGTCTGCAGCCAGACCCTTCTCACCTGAGTTGATCACCCAAGTGAAGAGAACAGTGTATTATAGATATTGATTACAGAAAATCTTCTATACTACAATTTGCACACTTATGCACTATTCTGAACTATTTTGTAGTGTTAATAGTGTGATTACTGTGTTCACAATGAAATTCCAATAAGAAAAAGTGCACTTTTAAGGCCCAGATGATGCATTTATTTTACCAAAAAAGTGGACACTTCATGCATTCAACTGTTGCAGCTTTCCTTACATAGCCAGGTGGGAGGGTCTAGACAAAATAAACTTTTAAATCTCATACACTAGATGG